>OMLP01029528.1:0-10242 GCA_900302685.1 Spondyliosoma cantharus
GGAGGTGGAGGCTGGAGACGATGGGCGCAACGTGTCCCGGGAGACGCCGCTGGCTCCGTCCACCCACGACCCCTGGAACGTGCACTCGGTCAACCCAGCCAGCCCTCGGAGCTCCGGGACCATGGGGTGATTTCAGTGCTGACTTTTACTGATACGGATTTATTTACCTTAGTCTGAGTGAGTCCGAGTTTTAACTTTTAGTTTGTGATCATATGAGAGAAAGAAGCATTAACATCAGACTTTATTTTGAAAAACAAAGGAGACCATTCAGGTCCTATGGAAGCCCAGTTGCGCCAAAAACAAATATTTAAATCTATGAGATATAAAAAGTCTTAATTATGAGCTGTCATGAGACAATAATTCTAAATCATTTATTTAATTGGGACTATTTGATCTCATAGTGTTAACTTTTGATCTCATGTTATTATTGTAACTTATCATGAGAATATGTTTCTTTCATCAAGCTTAGGTTATTATTATTATTCTTTAACTGGCAGAAATGGGCTTCCACAGTATGTTCTTTTTTTCACAATGACTAAATAATTCTTTGTTTAGTCATCACTTATTCAGAGAAGCAGTGTTTATACACTGCATGTACAACTTAGACTTGACTTGCGGCCCCTTTTGCACAAAATACATTTTGTATATCTCCTGCAGATTTGAGTGATATCCATAAGGGATATGCCTTTTACCTGGAGTCGTCTTATCTATCATGAATATTTCATTTTTTGTGGATACAGTGATTTCACCATAGTTAAAAATGTCTTTGTGTGCCAAGATGAGTGATCTTAATCCATTTCCCATCCCCATCCATTACCATTGGTTTTATTTGCTGGCACTCACACTGGGCTATAGCTTCGATGAGAAACGGCAGTAAGAAATGACTGAATTATTCATACAAACTGTTCCTCCCTGAAGAACTACATGATTTATTTGAGCAAGGATGCAATTACTTATCAATTTCTGTTTTGTTTTTTTTTCTTTTCGTAGTGGTCTCTTCTCATTGAGGTTCTTACAGCTGGTCTGAGAAACCCACCTTTCAAAAGGGACTTTCATATTATCTTAAGACAGAAGCCTATCTTAGCCTACCTCTGGTAAACCCAAATATATATACACGAATATACTTAAGAGTGGCATTTAGTAGAGCTAAGGTTAAGTGTTGCCTATATTTTAAAGTCCTTAGCTTAATTGGCAATAGGAAATTTGAAGTTTAAAAGAAAGGAAAAAAAAGATTTTGAACCTAAAACAGCAATTATGATTATACAATTACAGTATTTGTTGTGTTAATGTATCTGTATTTGTATGATCCAGTTCATGACTTGAAGGAATATTACTACAGGGTAAAAAACCTTTACAGAGCAGTCATCTTGACATCTAATCTGAACTCTGGTTATGTGATTTTACAGGTGCTGGGCACCACCAGCACACGTTTAAAAGAAAAAAAAAACAGTCCCAAAGAGTATTTATTTATTTAATTCCATTCCTTTGTTGTTATTTATGGTATTTATAAGGATGCTTTTCAGTTAAATGTACATATAGGAACACACGGTTTGTCTTTGAATGTATGCGTTGGAGTCGTGGGTGGAGTGTTGCTTGAATTTGGGACAAAATAAACTTTATAAAGGAAACGTGTGACGTGTTGTGTGTTACCTGTGAGTTTTCAAGCTGTGTTGTCTGAGGGGCCATGAACACGATTAGCATGTTTAACATTGACCCAGTTGCTCCGCAGTTCCGCTCATTAGCCAGTCTTTAAACAGCTCTTCCGCTTAATTAGCACGCAGGTACATGAGCCACATCGGAGTCATGTCGCTCTAAAAGTACACTTTGTGCCATTTTTACCTCAACTAAGTGTTAATTTGCTCAATGTTCCCCTGTTAGCCCATTAACCTTTGACATGTTAGCTAACTGAATAGTTCTGGGAAGTACGTTTCCGCTGTTGCGGTTGCCATGCAACCAGTTGAGACTCCCGGAAGTTAACCACAACCGAAAACACAAACATTTAAAGAAACGCTTATTATACTTATTTTTGTTCCGTATTACAAAAAAACACACACAGTGTGTTAATAAGTGGGCTTTAGAGGAGATGGTAGACATATTTAGTTGGCAAAAACACAGCCCAGTTAGCTGTTTCCTATATTTATGCTATGCTATGCTTTGCTAAAATAAGATAAAACAAGTTAACCTATTGCTGTAGAGCGAGAGAGAGAGAGAGAGAGAGAGAGAGAGAGAGAGAGAGAGAGAGCGCCTTACCCACAATGAAATGTTGCACTAGCAGCAGGATACTGAAGTGCTTAGAGAGAGTTTGCATGTCTCAAACAGCTGTTAGTGCTCTTCACAGTTCAGTAGCTCATAATGAGAAAAGATGATCTCTTTTATCAGTTATTAAAGTCATGTCATAGGAGCAATTAAGCCTCTGTTTGTCTCTGGTCCCCCCCTGTATTGAATCTGTTGTTTTCACTCAGTTCCTCGCTCAGAATTTGCTGGATTTAAACATCTATGAAATATTTAAACTGTGCACCTATCAATATATGGCAATACGTAGAATATGCACAACATTTACATAGTTTATGATTTAAAAAAAAACACCCAAATCCAAAATATTTCCTGTTATATTCTGTTATGTTAAGTTGGAGTAGTCTTGTGCACATCTGCAAAACCTCAGTAGGATAGGTTCTGGATTAGAATGACGCGTGGTGCCCACCTTATTACTTAAATAGAACGAATTTATGATATTTCTTTTGCATATTTGTGACCTACCGATTGAAGGTTTTGTGCAGGAGTCCTTTGAATATTGTTATATACTGTTATATTTTGAGATGTATCAGAATAGTGGAAGTGCATTTATGTTAATACATCACACTGTTTCCAATCTTGAGACCACAGTGAGCTGCCAGGCTCAGACATTCACAGGAGATCAAAAGTGATTATAAATAGAAAATAAAACCAAGAGCCTGAAGCACCTATGAACATGTAGCACCCAGCAGCATATATACACTGACAGATGTCATTAACGAAGAGTCTTTGGGTTTTGGATTGTTGCTTGGACAAAAAAAAAGGGAATTTGAAGACATCACTGGGAATTCGGGATGGGCATTTATCATATTTGTTTTGACACTTTAAAGGCTTGATGATCAATAAAATAATCAAGAAAGCATTCATCAGATTTAACGATAATGCAAATAACTCCTAGTTGCTGCCATGATATGCAACCTGATATCTATAAATGTATAAAACTCAACACACAAGTCAGTGTTTTCAGGTTGTATTGCACAGGTTAAATAAGCAGCACACAGGAGACACGTCAACTTCAAAATGCCACACCTATCGACAGTGTTCAATAATACCTTAAATAGTTCTGACTTTGGTATAACATCATAAAATCAATAATAAAATAACCTATGTTGAATGGAGTACAACAGTAGTGCTTACTGGCCCATAGTCAAGAGCATGATAAAATGGTCTGACGATACAGTACTGCACAATTACTTTGTAAAACACAATTTACCATGAGTATTGTTGCATTCAGTTACCTGTGGTAACTCTGAGGTCTGTGCCTTTTATTTCCCTTTAGTGTTCATGATTGTGCCTGTCAGATACTGTGTACATATGCACACAAACAGTACTTAATGCATAAATCCCTTTCTTTCCCTCTACACTATTCAGCAGCTGTGAGGTCTTCCAGGTGATCCTTCCTGTTGGTGAAGACGCAGCGCGCAGCTGAGAGGACCGGGCCGGAGTCGGACGGGTTCAGAGTGAAAACGAAGCGACTGATGCCTGTGTTTGGACAGGGTGAAAACAGATGCGACATCCTCACTCCTTCAGGCAGAGAGCACTCCAAGTCCTCTACGAGGTGCTTGACGGCTACTCGGATGTAAGCCCCGTGGCTCACAGCCAGAACGTGGACCGGCACTCCCTGGAGACCGTCGTCGGCTGACGCGCCCAGAGCTGAGGCAGCAGCTGCAGTGTCGTTCGCAGAATCTTCAGCCTCTGATGATCCGGCAGAAGCGTCCGGTCTTGACCAACCGTGTCCATCCAACATTTGCTTGTAAAGGACTTTGAGGAACTTTTTGAACCGCAGCCTCACCTGGAAGCAAAGTGACAGTGAACCGGAGCTAAGAGGTGAAGGTTATTGTTTTATTTTTCCTTTTCTTTAAGCCTGCGACAGACATCTTTCTTTTGCCTCCACTTAAAATCATGAAGTAAATAAGTTATAGTGGAAACTAGCATTTTGAGCGAGTAAATGATCACAGTAATCCCAACGGAAATGGGCACGCATTGTCAATGTAGGCGTATATATCAGCCCCAATCGGCAAAATTTTAGCAGTTGACATGTCTGCAAAACACTGATGCATTCAAATTTGTACTTGTCGTAGGCTTCGCATCATATTGCACTTTCTACAAAAAAAAGGTGTCATATCAGGACACATTGCATGTTTATGACCTGACGTCCATACCGTGAGGTGGAGGGGATGGTGCTGGAGTTGCAGGTGACAAGGATGCCAAGCCAGTGAACGCTGCTCGAGTGAAACTACTGGATATATTTGATAGGGAACCAAGGCCTTTCAACATTTGTAAACATGACGTCACTGGAGATCTTTTAGAAGACCTTGGGACAATCCAACCGTGCCAGCGCCAACAAAAACGGGTGTTTTTAACGAGACCTTGAGACATCCTCCTGTCATGTTTGTGGCTACCAAAGCAGGTATGGATGTTTCCTAACCCCAACCAAGAGGTCTTTGTACCTAAACCTAACCAGAGCATAAAAAACAAATACATTTACTATTTAAGAAACGGTGAGTTGCAACATATAGAGACGTATGTTTTAACTCCTGTGGTTTTGCAGAAACTTTTGCCATCAGTAATCCTGGCAACAAGGCTGAATATAAAACTCTACAAATCAATTGAATCAACCCAAAAAAATGTATTGTCGCGAAACTTAAAACAAGGCCGTTCTTCTTATTTAATGGCAGGCTGATCTTTTCATCTGCATGAATTAGCTTCAAGGTTTTTCATACAACTCACCAGTTGTAAGCGTAATAAAGAGTGGACGACACTGAAGTTTTTAACAGTTATCAGTCCAGAACCTGAGGTTTTAAATGCAATGTGCAAAAATTGCCACTAGATGGCGCCGTTGCACAAACAAAACCTTGACCTTGACTTTCCATGTGGCCGCCTTCAAATTATTTACCAGTATGGTACAATCAGTTTCCAAATGATGAATGCTGACTGTGTCTGACTCACCTGATCTAAAGTTTCTCCTCCTGGCGGGGTGTAGTCGCGGCACGACTGACCGGCAGCGTTGGCCATGTTCTTCAGATCCTCTTTGGGACGCCCTTCAGCGACGCCAAAGCCCTGCATGATTAACACAACCACAACTCAGAGCTCAGATAAGAAACAACTGCATTACAACATTCAAGGTTTAATATCTGGAAGTCGTACAAAGAAAACAGATCTTACCCTCTCTCTGAGTAACGGCTCCAAAACCATCTTCGTGCCAGCACAGTGAGTGTTGTTTCTCAGAATTATTTCAGCTGTCTGATGGAGGAAAAGTATACTGGAAATTACTGACTCACAAGCGAGTGCCAAAAGAATCTGCCATGGTCAAACAAAAAGCTCATTAATACTTTGTCAGCATCAGTGAGTCAAAGACCACAGAGACATGAATGTTCACACAACTATTTCATAACTGGAAGTTTTCAACATGCATCCTGTTTGTCCACGTATTTTTCCACGAGCAGGGGAAAAGTGCAGTGCATTTTACTGATTTGACAGAATTATTTGCTCCTGATGGGAAATAAACAAGCAACACATATGCATGACTCAACAGATTCCCGCATATATATTCAATCTTTGTTTAGAGACAAAGAGTTTCATTTGCCGGTGATTTCTTAAATTAAATGTCAGAAACTGGCACTCAGAAGCATAAAAATTACCTCACGGCTGAGCTGACATTAATACTATTTCCAGTGTATGAGCACAAGATGAGCAGTGCACCAGTGTTGTAGCCTTAATATACTGTTTTACACACATCATCACACAGAGGTATTGGCGGCAAATTATCGCACAACAGTTGTTTAAGATGTTGATGGTTAAAGGGAAAATGTGTTAAGTCTGTCTGGAAGACATCTGCAAGGCCTGGAATCATTTATTAAAAAGGTCACTGATGTAAGCAGCCAATCACACGGAGTTGCCAGGAAAACCATTGTTTTTCCAATCGTACCGCGTGCCTGGCGTGCGCTCCTGACTCGCGCCAAGCAAACGTTTTCTAGAAGTCTAACTATTTTCTTGGTTGCGCCCGTCCCACGTCTGATGTGGTCACGTCAGAAGCGCCGAGTCTCTGTGTGAGGCTGTAGCACAATGGTCTTGTCTTGTTAAAAAAAAAAAAGCTTTACTACTTTTTTTGATTCATCAGTGGTCAAGGTCATGCCCTGTAAAAGATCTCAGTGCTGTCATCATCTTTATAAACCTGATAAATCATCCTATTACGCAGTATTACATACTTTGTCTTTACCCAAGCCATTCAATCCTTAAACATAAATGAGTCTTGAAGGTTTTAATGGATAAAGCTGCAAAATCCAAATGAAATCAAAGTGAAAACAAATAAAGAAAAGAGACCAAAATCAGCAACATGTGTTAAGTCTGTCTCTAAATAGTTTGACTTTCCTGTTGAAGTTGTAAAACCCTAAAAATGGGTCACAAAAAGTCTAAATTTATTTCTAAAGCACATTTAAAACAACATGAATCGACACGAGTGCTTAACAAACAAAGACATGAATGTCAACAGGAGATAATGAAAGACCGTGTATACACCCAGAGGGCTGCAGGGAATTAAAAGAACACGTAAGTAAGAGGGAGCCAATCCACGAAGTGCCTAAAAACAAACAATAGTGTATTTATTGGGGACTAAATTCAGCTGCGGATTGATACATTTTTGGCGGTCAGGTGAGAATTTCAATCCAAGATGGTGCACGCAGTAAAACTACAATAAGATCAATGCGCGTGCCAAGGTTCATGGTAGTAAAGGAACACGCCACTCTGTGAGACAGTGCGGCTCGTTGATGTGTTTTTATTAGTTCCTGGACAACAGTGGAAGAATAAGATCCGACAGACGATCAGTTCGTTGTTGGTTTTGGTAACGAGAAAGGTATAAAATATCCCCAGGCTTATTATTTGATATGGCAGCAGAACTACACAGACACAGCAGCCGATCCGCTCAAACAGACGGTTCAATAAACCACCTGTTTAAGACAATACGCAGGCAGCAGCAGCAGGGCAGTGATTCTTCTGTCACTGTCACACAATCTGTGTGTGTGACGTCCAGATTGTAGACGACTTGTTATGGCCCAGCTGCCAGCTTCTCCTGTCAGGGTACTTCAGCCTCAGTGGAGCAACAACACTGCCATAATTAAAACTGAACGAGTCTGTCTCACCTGCATGGCTCGCTGTAGGTTGCTGACAATCACATTGTTGAATGGGATGTCTTTGAGGTATCTTCCCACCGCCTCACCCTGCAGCGCACCTGTTTCTGACAGGAGCGTGTCCACACCTTGTCCTACAGAGAACAGCACAATGGACGTGAGTGTCAGTCGTGTCTGCTAATGTGTCCTGTGACATGTAAGATTATCTTCAGTGGCATGTTACTTTAACAACGCACCTTGAAGCAGCTTTAGCCTGTTGTACTCTGTTTCCCCACTGCGTGAAAATACAGCAACACCATTGAATTAGCTTCACAGCAAGCACATCGATCCATGTTTACAGAAGACAACAAGCAAACAGCCCATTAAACAGACTGAAGCACGATGTTCACGCTCAGTTACTCAAAGTCTTTCCGTTAACTCAACACATTCAGCCGCCATAGTTCGCACAAACCGACAGGACACACTGTTAATGTACAATAAAATCACATAGTCGATGTTATTAATCATTATCGAGCCTGGAAATAATCACTTACTGTCGTACGAGTGTTAAACTAAATGTAAACATTTTCAGCAGCGGCTCTCTCCGTGCTACTTCCTGATTGAGCAGTAGACACGTAACGTAACCCAATTGCGTCATGACGTCAATCAAAAACGCATTGCAGAGCCACGTAAAGAAAAATTCCCCAATAATCACATTTTCTGTCCTACATTTTGCGCGTTTTTATGGAAATTATTGATTGAGATTGAGACATTTCCTCCTGTTTGAAATTACATTCGTTCAGTACCATAAAAAGTAAATAAATCTTTAATATATGTGAAAACTATTTATATTTTTAGTCACATTTAGCCCATATTTTGTACATAATTGATAGATTTTCATTTTTGCTTCTTTGGATCTTCCGTATTTGTATCATTATCACAATTTTATATCAGAATTTCTATATTTGTGTTAATAATTTCAATTAAAAAATCAAAAATACAACTTTTTGTGCTTTTTTAAAATTAATTTATTGGTCAATTCTTTATTGCAATTATTCACTTTCGATAATTATTTTAGCCTGAGGTTATGTCACTTTTATTAAAACATGTCTGGATGAAAAGTTATTTAATTTAAACTAATTTTACAATTGAAATGGCAAACTGAAACTTGAACCTGAATTACTTAAAATAACTAAACTATAACATAACTAAAATATATTTACACTTATTTGGTAGAAGTAAAAGGTAAGTAAGGTTATTTAAAATAAAGAATCTGCAATCCTAACAATCTGTAGGCATAATTTATATAACTATAAAAGAGCAAACTTACAGTCACTGTTATTTGTTGGCTACTTTTAGATGATTTAGTCAGAATTTTATTATTTGTCTTGAATTTTAAATAAGATTAACTATGATTAACTGTTGATGGTCTTCAAGCGTCAGTTCTAATAAAAACAAATATTCCAAAAAGCCATTTAAAACTTCTGAAGAAACTCAATGAAGAAAATGTTTTCAACTGAAAAAAACAGAAATCCATCTTTTTCGATTCAAACATTTTATTAAATCATTCTTTATTCTGTTATTTATTGCTTATATTTCTGCCAAAAGTCATCATTTATACTTATATTCATAAGTTAGAAACTAAAATGAAAAATGACTCTAGGTTTTTGAGACGTATCCGTGTATTGATTTATAGATTTCAGAGCACTTTAATCACTTGTCCATGGTTTCAGTGGTTGTGTCGCCCTCTGGTGGTAACAAAAAGGTTAAGATCTCACACTAGAGCTCAGTCCATCTCAGAATTAACACTTCTGCAGAGAGGCAGAGGAAGACAAATAAACCAGTCACATGATTTCAGCCAATTTATTGAGGAGAAATTGAGGTACACTGTGTGGTTGCACATGGGGCAGTGGGGGAGGAGTTTTGAATCACAACCACACTAAACGACGATAAAACATTTCTCGTGGTTTAAACTTCGACTGATGGGTACCTCAAAAACAAACCAATAATCCACTTTACTCCAATGAACTGATCGAAACATGCCAATGAAACTCCAACTAGGAAAAAAATACATTTTTTTTGTCTTTCTGATACACATAACATACGGCATAGGCTGTTTTTTTAACTTAGATATATGAAATAACCTATTTTAAAGTATAGGCACTTATAACTGCTCAGTGGAAGACATTTTTTGATTTAAACAGAAGATGCACCGTTCTTCCTCTCATCCAGACAGAAAAAAAAAAGTGAAACCCGTCCAACAAATTCAGAGTGAAAGTGTGATGTGAAGTTTGATGAGGTAATGCGAGATAGGCTCTCGCTCTATCCATCCAAATTAACCTGAGGTACACAAACATTACAAAGAAGCAGCAAGAATACGATAGAATATAAAGATACAAATGAAACAATAAAAGAGTAAAATATGCTAATCAAAAAAAAAGAACAAGTACTTCCAGTCCCACACCTAACTGTGTTACGTTCCCTCCAGTACACATACAGAGAAGCAAAGAAGACTTGTTACATATACAACATTTCATAATATAGCAGCACACGAGTGAATCACATAAGGCATCTTTGTGTAAGACTGGAAAAGAAAAAAAGCTTCATAGCAGCAAGAGAATGATGTGTATAATCTAGTTTCTCACTTTGGAATTATCTCTCAAATTATACACAAAACATTTGAAAGCACAAACTTTTTTTTTCTGTTTAAAGCATTTTTTTTGAAATAACATTTGGCTTTTTTTGCACAACAGAACATGCATGAATACAATTTAGAAACTACATTTCTCGTTCTAAAATGTAATGAGGATTTCAAGCATTTCTGCTCATGGAGAAATTGGTTATA
>OMLP01029528.1:10262-27806 GCA_900302685.1 Spondyliosoma cantharus
CTATGGAGAAAAAAAAAAAAAAAAAACACACTCACAAGACCGTTTTAAAAACTTCAGAAAGTTCAGAAAGCAGTTTACATTTAAAAAAAAAAAAAAAAAAAGAAGCAAAACAAGAATATAGGACACAGTATGTGTGTAACTCTTTGAAAGAACTATTGGAAGGTTTTGGCTATGAATGAACAAAAATTCAAGTAAGATTAAATAATAGACTGAATCAAAAACAAAAAAAAAAAAAGTCTACAAGTGACTTGGCTTTCCTTAGTTTATATTCTATTATACTAGAACACCGATTATCCTATGTCTAGTCACCTGTCGGGGCGTAGCTTTCAAGACGATGTGCCTTACCCCGTGGGAATCCAGCCCAGAAAAAAAAAAAAAAATCAAATAACTTAAAGGAGAAAAAAAAAAAAAGACCCTAACAACCCACTGAACTCTCCACAACCACCATCCCCTTACCATGCTTAAGGAGTGTGTTTTTAAAAGTGCATCAATATGGTTCCAAGTCGCCCGCTCTCAAATAAAAATGGTTAAAAATTGATAACAGGAGAAACTGCAGCACAACCGAACTGTCACGAGGGATTCTTCGTCCTCCTGTGCACAAACATTTTATAGCTTAAAAAGTTAACTTTCTCACTGTTTCGCTATCGTTCGTCAATCCAGATTCTATCTAGTATTTCCACCGCTTTTCACATGCGTCTCTTTTCCAACAAAAACCTTGCACGAATCCCCTCGACTTGCATTCCCTCTCCTACCTGGTAAAAAAAAAAAAAAAAAAAAAAAAAAACTTGCCAAATCTCCTTTTCCTCTGGTAACATGACTTGCAACTCAAACACTCTTAACTGCTCTCTTACATGTAGAGCAGGAACAGAACAATAATAATGTAGCCTCGCTGAATTATAATACATGTACATATCGTTCTATCAACATACTGTACTGGTCTGTGGATCAAGACCGTAGTAACTGACCTAGCCATAGCCGCCGCTGCAGACCTCAAAGCCCCTCATGTCCGTCCGCTGTGAGCAGGCCCAGCCCACTCCTGGCCAACACTTTTCAGCATAAATACCAAGCAGTGCTACAGGTGCACAGTATGCTAGATAGAGAGAGGGAGCAGCTAGCTACAGTAGCGCTCCTCTGGCTGGATTATCACCTGGGTTTAAATGCCATGTACTGTATCATCAGCATTTCAAAACACTACTAGAGGAATTCTCCTGCACGAATGAGTGCGGACATCCCAGATAAAACTGTGAATTGATAATTGCTCGCTAAAGTTGATAAAAGAGTAATATAAGTAAATGCTAACTAAATATACATTTATCTATTTTTTTGCTAGGTTGTATCAAAAGAAATAACTATATTTTATATAATTATGCTGTTTTGCTTTTTCAAGTATGAAAATATATTCAGGTTTCCATTCTGGGAAACCTAAGGCACTATCAAGTTTTCAAGAATTTACCATTTTTTTTTTAAATAGCTTGTTTGATTACATGTGGCCCGTACAGAAGGTGAGAGTACACCCGACCGGGTATGAATGGGGCAAAACAAAAGAGAAAAATCTAGGAATTTCTTATACTAAAAGTTCATAGATTGTCACGACATCACTCGTGTGGTGACTTGACGTAGATACAGGCAGCTCACGGCCCCTCGCTCTCGTTAGTTCATTGGTAGACAGTCAAGAGCTGTGTGAGTCGGGCGGTGGTGGGAGTTCATAAGTTGACGTCCCGTACATCTGTGGGGGTGCTGGACTGGTCCTGCTGCTCCCTCGCCTTGTTGCCTGCGCTGACCCTGGTCTCCTGCCGGTACTGCTGACCTTGCTGCAGGCTGGCGGCCAGCACACGCTCTATTTGCTCTTGGCACGCCCTCAGACAATCCTGGAACAAAAGAGTCAGACGTTTTTAGGAATACACACACACACACACCTCTGTGACACCTTTGTTAGTGTTTGAATGCTTTAAGACAGGAGAGCCATTCACGTAACGATGAGGCAAGAGTCTAAGTTTTCTTTGCATCATGTTAGTCTGTCCTTCCTCAGTGACAGGATGTGAGGTACATTTAATCAGTACCGTGCTGTACTTCAATACAATTTTGAGGTATTTGTACTTTACTTGGGTATACTTAACATACTTCCGCTTCCTTACATTTAATTGATAACTTTAGTTTCTAGTTTCGATTAGAGGTCGATTATTGGTCTGATTATGGGATCAGATATTCAGCTTCTTCTTTTTTTTTTTTTTTAATTTATTATTGGAATCATTTTCTTAACCAACTGCCAATAAAATCGTTGTTTCACAGCTTTGGTCACATGCATGGCATACCAGCAGGGAATTATGTGTTTTGAGGTAGGTGGTCCCGTCTGCATCATGACCAGAACAATGGGTACCAGCACACTCCAATACCAACAACGTGGTGCAGCGAGCTAACGTGGTGGGCACAGGAGTCGGGTCTGACACGAGACCTGTGCATGTCTGAGATGTGCACCCAGGGGGGAATGTATAGAGGGGCAAGGCTCCTAAAAAAAGCTCTGCGGTCTATCAGGGAACAGATAAGCAGATCTGAAGCTCTGGACTCCCCCCTCCTCCGCCACCCTTGGGTTTACAGCACGGTCAGTCCCATGTGGAGGTCTAAAGGAAATGGCTTTGACCTACTGAACCCTGACCCTCTGAGTTTGGGTGTAAAACAGAATATAGGACAGTGGGACCGGATGTTTTTGGACAACTTCTCCTGTGAAAGACGATCCTCTCTCTTTCTCTCCCTTTCTCTCTCTCGGCCTCCGTCTCTCTGCAGGTCTGTGTGGAAAATGTGGGAGGTCTGCCTCACTGAGCCGACTGCAGGACTCTTAAAAGAATGAACCGAGGCTCGCAAAGAGGCCAACAACATTCCTTTGAAATGTACGGATAATTGGAACCCGATGGGCTGCAGTCGGAGCGCCTGTTGTGACGGCTGGGTTGCGGGGCCCTCGTCGCCATGGCAACGTGACCACAAGCTAAAGAGGCAACCGTGTTGTTCCTGTGGCCCATTGGCTGTGGCCTTTTTGTATTTCTAGGCATCTGAACTGGTCCTCTGGAGTAACAATGACTCACTGTGACAATAAAAGCCCACACTGGAATAAATCTGGTATAAGTAGTATTTTTTTAACTGAGTTTAAGTGATGTCAAATTGTGCATAATGGTTTGTTTTTGTCTGCTGTGACTTGTCTGTTCTATTATATTTCATGAGTTATTCGAATTTAATTTCAGCTCGCCATAGAAATCCTTTGTTTTTATATCTCAGCCAGGGTTTACAGAACAAAACGCTCAGTATTACACTGACAGACTGTACACCAATATAACACATAAAGTCAATGCAGAACCATTCACTCCAGATGAATGTATACCGAAGCAACGGTATACAATAAAAAAAAGTCAATTTAGATTTCAAAATGCTTATTGTTACACACTATAAAACTGTACAAAAGCGCATTATGATTGTACAAACTTTTACTGACTCAAATAATGCATTGATGTTTATGGAGGCCCGTTCACTCCCATTGACTTTACCACTCGGCACCTGTATACAGAACAAAATCCGCTGATATATCGAAAATGCTCAGTACCACCCACTGACCAACTGCATATAATCTAAATATGACGATATTTTTACTTCATGGATTGTTATGAGGTAATATAAAAGGCAGTAAAAGTCAATGGAGCCCCCTTTACTTCCACTGAATTTATAACGCAGCACCAATATACGATTCAAACTTCACTGATACTTATTCCATATGCACTGTACAAAAGCTGATTATGATGGCATGTGCAGTTTTTGACTTATGTATTACATTCAAGTCTATGGAGGCCCATACACTCCAACTGTATTAATCATTTGGCCCATTACATAATTAGTGCACAGTGATAAACTGTACAAAAGTTCATTATGACATTAAATTAACAGTTTGAGTTATATGTAGCGATGCATTCAATCCTAATGTTTAAGTATTTTAAAGCTCCATTCACTCCCAATTAATCTAGAATTGAGGCAATACATTAAAGCCGATGCGTTCTCATATGCTAATGAAGTCATCAGAAAAGTGTCGGTCTGCAGGTTTTTCTGACAGCTTGAATAACTTTCTCTTGCTTCATTGGCCTTTGCTCTGGAAAAGACTCTCCTCGACTTCATTACGAACATATTCCTCCACCAGGAGGGGCACACAGCTAAGGGGGGGGGAGCCATGCAAAGAAATTGCATGTGTCCTACCACAAGAATGTGGGCTCTGAGTTTTAAGAAGACATTCCCTCTGCCGCTGCTCTTTATAGCAGCAGTCTGGCTCCACAGCCAAGAGCCAAAAGCTTGCTCTCCCTCACTCTCTCCATGAAAAGTAAATAGCTTCAATCTGCCACTACTGAAGTCATCACTGTTGTTTACTAAAGGGCCTTTTATGCTGCTGTCGTGAGACGTTGCAATGATTATTATTAACAATGCATTGTTGTGTAGCACTAAAACTATTGAGTAATTACTTCTGGCAGGTCCAAGTTTCCCTCCCTGCTGTACTCACCACCTCTGTGTTGGTGATTTTGGCCAGCAGGTCTGTCAGGTTGTCTCGACTCAGCCTCTGGTCAGTGTGGTCCAGTTGCAGGCCGCAGACAGCGGCTCCCATGCTGCCAGTGGCGATCATGGAAGGGGGGTTCATGGCAAGGCGGTCATCTGGTGAGGAGGAGTTTTAATGTACAATTAGACAAGCAGCAGAGCTTTAGGCAATAGTGGCAGACGGGAAACACATTTGTGGCAGCGACACTAAAATCAGCCCAGAGGAAGTATGAGAGGTGCAAACACCTGAATCATCTCCAACACACAACGCCCCACAGCTGAATCTTACTTTCCCACAGTCTGAATTTCAACAGACAGAGCAGCATGGTGTAACCTGTGTGGTTTCCTTCATAGAAACTTCAGCTCTGATTAGAAAAGCAGAGTAGGAATCCTCCTACTCGCTGCGCAATGAGTTCCAGCAGGAACGACTCCCTCCGGTACATATCCAAGTCTAAAGGCTTAAGTGACAACAGGCCTGGATGGAGGAGGCGGAAGAGGAGGCAGCCATGGAGAGTACACCTCTGCAAGAATTGAGCAGGAGCTGCTTTTGAACAGCTCATGATGTGGCTGTAAATTTAACCTTCCTCCAGCTCTCGACTTGATGGTTGTTTTCATTCTATGGAAAAACCCTAAAGCTGTAATCACAAAGTAGCTCATGTGAACGTTAGGATTCTTCCTAAATGGCTTTAAACGTTCCTGAGCCTTTAACAGAGATACTGAGAGAACTTGTGAGATAAGACAAGAGGTGTGGTTGGCTCCATTCCAATGACTGACATCATGTTTCATGAATGAACTTCTTATTCAGTGCGTCTACAATGATTGGTGTCTGACAGGTGAGCATTCTTTCTCACCGGATGTGAAAGCTTTATAAATACACAAGGGCATACCGAACAAATAAAGATAACGCGCTAGATGAAAAGATACGTGCGACTGCCTTTTTATCCCAGTTGACTGAACAAATATAATAATTGATATACATTTATTAATTTGGGGTTGGGGTGAAATTGTTTTGCACATGAGGAGCTAAACCCTGACATTAAAACAGCCAAAATAAATGATAACAGCTGCTAGCGTCGTTACGTTTGTACCATTAGTGACCAGGCTAGCATGCCGATTTCAGCATAAAGATTGCTATCTTGTGGGTTTTTGCAGTTTTACAGAGGAACAGGGATTTTGAAAACAACTCAGCCGGTTTGGAGAAACTTAAGAGTTGGGATGTTCCCAACTCCTGGTGGTTTTTCCACTATTACAATACACTGGCTCCTTCCGGTCTCAGCACATGGATATGACCAACAGTAATCCTAAAAAGGCAGAGACTTGGCACACTTGTTAAGTGTTGTACAAGTCCAATCCAGCACATAGTCCTAGCCCAGCACAAACCAGCCGTGGTGGCCTGATCGCTCTGATTAAACCCCGGGGAGCAGCCTGCCTCACTACGCCCATCTTCTCCTCCAGGGGCCAGCTGTCCATAGGAGGAGCTCCTCCATCATAAGAATAACATCTCAACTCCATATAAAACTCCAAACATTTACATTACAGCACAACCACAGCAGGCCTCTCTTTTTTCCCACTGCGGCTGCTTTGTGCTTGGTTATAACCAGCTGCTTATGAATAGCAGAGGCGACCACTGAACACACCCAATTATAAAAAAAAAAAAAAAAAAAACAACAAAAAAACGTTAAAGCCATAACTTAGTTAATGGTCTTTTTTTATAAGCATTTAGCATGTCTCCTTTTAACCATGCAAACTCTGTCAAACAAAGACACGCACATACAAATGTTTTCAACACAGAAGAGATTATGCTCCCACTTTTTAATTAAATGTTCTTAAAGACAGAGACAATTACTCACACTCATCACAAACCTGCCATACGATCCATGTGATTAATCATATTTCCACTCCGTCCTTTAATAGATTTCACCTTGAGGAGAGAAATGAGAAAAGTGACATAAGTGAAAGGTTACATACAAAAAGACCCCTCAGTGAAGGCTTGTTATAATGACTTATTCTGTGATTAATGGGCGACAATGGTGCTTAAATACAGTGACAAGGAGGATTCTCCAGCATTGTACAGATAACAGTCCAATCTATCCATCAAATTAAGATATGAATGAGGAAAAATACATGCAGCATCCAAACTCACTGAATTCTAAAGCAGGTACTGGTAAGATTGTAGAAACCAGATGGGAGAGAGCTAGCTCTCAGCAATTTAAGTCTACTAAATACATAAATAAAAAAGCAAAAATTGGCGTCACAAACGTACCTCAGTCCGAAAAAGCTACTTGGCATGACAGTTACTCCTTGATGGTTTGTGCTAACGTTAGCCACTGAACGAGTCTGTTGCTGCTGCAGCAGATCACCGTCATCGCTAATAGTATCCAACTAGCTCTACTCACATGTAAGAAAACTGCTAACGTTATCATAATGAGCGTAAACAACAAATACGGCTACTGTCAGTACTTACCGCTGTCAAGCTAGCATGTTAGCATTGGGACATTTTGGCGGCACTCTGCCATTCATGTGTGACTATCTAGCTAATACCATTAGCAACACATAGCCACAGATACTGTTTTGTTTTCTCTGATTTCTCTGAATATTTATTTATTAAATGTATTAAAGATTTATAAATGAAGAGATTTTTTACAAATACAAAACAAAAATCAAGAATAACATGCCAATTGAAAAGGCCAGTCGAACGTATGTTACAAGATATGCAAACTTTAGAAATCATATGTTTTTCTTGAACATATTCTTTTAAATCAACAATTATGCAATTCTAATATCAGCTGTTTCACCCGCTCACTCTTGTACAGCAGTGAAGCCTGCTCTCAGAGTATGGGTTTGTCGCAGGTAAGCAGATTTATAGCACGAAGACACCTCAAGGAAAGGACAAAGTGGCGTCCTGTGACGTGAGTTTTCTATGGTTGTGGTGTGACAGATTAAAGAGTCATTAAGCTAAATGTCAACTTCATGAAGTCACAATGTTTGTTATGCTTCCTTACCTAGAATTTGGCAACAGATATTGAAGGGGAAATTTGAAAAGCTGACAAAGGAAAGGTCAAATCAGACTCCTTGAAAAAAAAGGAAACAATGCACTCCAGCGCCGAAAAATGTGCTTATTTGCTGTTAAATGCTCGACAGAAGTATTCATTTGTATTATGACTTCAGTGAGAGTGAATCAGAAGAGTAAAGTTGAAGGCTGTAAAACTGAAATAATGAGCTGTTACACCAATAACGCTCTGGAGAGCTGAGGGGAGCTGCTGAGTGGGGTGATAGTGAAGAGACCACTCGAACATTTCATGTGGTCATTTGATCATTTGAAAATGTATTGTTGCAGCTGCAAATCTATTCCTGCACTGCAGAAAGACATACGGTGCATCTTGAAGGTGTAATTTGTAAGAGATGGTCAGAATTCAAATGTATCTCCAAAGCTATAGGGGGCACTGTGAAGTTTGTTTTACAACTGGTGTCAATTAAGTCCATCTTAGGCTGGTGAAAGAGAGGAACTAGAAATTCAGAAGGTGTAGGGTTGATAAAGAAACATAAGTGTGAAATATTTCCTGTCTAGGCATTTTGTCAGTTTATTTTGTTCATTTACCAGACTGAGTCATGAACACTGCATGTTTACATCTCTACAAGGGGTTATCAGACTTTTTCAGCTGGAGGTATGGAGTGATGTTAGAAGACAGGATGGGCAGGGCTAGCTGGTTAGCATGCTAACTTCAGTAGACATCTACGTGTGCTGCTGATTCCTCATACTGTGTCGATAATGTTAGTTCACTTTTTGTTTCAAACTTCCATTCTGCTCATATCTTACACATTTCCCCTTCGATACGCAGTGGCATATTATGTACCAGTGTCGTACTGCGCTGACATGTACAATGACAGAAAAAAAAAAATCCGACTGAAGCTGACATTTTATTTTCTCCTTATCCAAAACACTTTTTTTCCTCTATGATTCTCTGACATGGATACAAAAAATCCTAAAATACCTGCGCCAAAAATACCTGGTGGCCTCGATTCCCTTTAAAGATAAACGTTTTCATTTAAAAAAAATAAAAATAAAATATGAATACAGCCAAGATGCAAAACTGTCACAATATTCCCTAATGATGCCTCGATGTGTTGTGTCCGTGGCTTTGTTGCAAAAATACCTGCGTCCCCTCCACTCTCCTCCCCTCTCCGCCACAAGCCGAGCGGTTTAGCTCTTGACGGCCTGAAAGATTTGGAGCGAAGCGAAATGAAAGCGACCAGACTGAATGCATATACCAGGAGTGCTTTCGTGGAAAAAAGGGCTAAAAAGGGAAAAAAAAAGTAACAATATGAGACCAACCGAGAGCCATCGCTATTCCTCCCATATGGTCAGTGCCTCTGATGGCTGCCTGCAGGGAATAGACAGCTGTCTGGAGCTCCTGATAGATCAGACACAGCGAAAGCCCAGGGGGGAAACAAAAGAGGAGGAGAGGAATAAAGGGAGGTAAAGGAGAGATAGAAAGTGAAAGGGTGACAGACAACTCAGTCGACGAGGTAAGGGAAAGTAATTTGACGGAAGGGAGAGGGACGGAATATGTTGAAAGAGACAGAAACAGTGCAAGGGATCTAGGAGAGGAGAGGATGATGAAGTGTGATGGAGCTGGTGCGATTGAAAAAAGGAAGATAGATGTTACTGAGGCGGAATGAGACAGATACGTGTTTACTTTCCAAACTGCACGGTCCTCTCCATATGTGCCGTCATTTAGAAGGCTGTGAGAGACTATACACACACACACACACACACACGCACACGCACGCACGCACGCACGCACACACACGCACACACAAATATAAATGCTTGGACAAAGGCAAACTTGGGTTATTGATTTATTTTTTTTTTCTGCATTGGCTGTCATCAAACACACACACACACACACACACAAACACACACACACACACACAAAGGCTCCTAACATATATGGTGGTGGTAGCCTCCACATGTCGGTGGGTGTATGTTTTTATAGGTCAACCGTTTTAGAAACGGGCTTCATGCTGCGTGGCGAACTAAGCACTCCTTTCCACTTACCTGTGTGTTGCTATGGTAACCGAGGGGGGCTATTAGCCGAGGCGGTAACAATGATCCAAAAAGCACCCTTTTGAAAAAATAAATGGGGAGCTTGGCGGGATACATTATGTGGACACCCATACAGTATGACCACGTACTAGAGGTATTTTTACCCTGGATCTGATGTTTGTGTAGAGAGGCATAACCTTCGGTCGGCTACGCGCAGACGTACATGTCTATAATGCAGGAATTCAGCTAAACAGGAAGCAGAAGAGCACCGAGCATGAGCTGAAACTTTTTAACTCCACCACATCATCTCCACTTGCAGTTGACAAGCAAGAAAAACCCAGACGAATCGTCCATTTGTAAAGGTAATGTGAAAGAATGAGGCTGATCTATTAAGAATCCCACACGCTGCCAGGCGCCCAGATGTAGATTGATGAGGTGGATGGAGGACTAAACAAGCTGTCCGCGGGGATGGTTATGTTGCCGGGCGTATTACGGAAAAACAGCGTGTGTCATGAAATTATGCCTGTCTGGATCCTGCTGCAAGACATCGGTCAGATTGCCGGTGCAGTGTGTCACAGGGCAGGGTGTGTAATTGAGGCCAGTTGGTGGGATGTCTCATGCTCCGTGGCTGGTGTCATATAGACAAAGAAGACCAACACACACACACACACACACACACACACACATTGTAGCACAAACTTTTGCCAGAAAAGTACATTGTCAGCCACAGAACTGAGACATTAGGTAGTGAACACTGGCATATTGCAGGCAGTGTTATGTCACATAACTCGCCGGTGGTGGAGGAGGCAGATCTGCAGAGGTTGTCTTACAGGTGCCCCGCCATTGTTCTCATGGCTCATTATTCTGAAACGACAATTGTTAAAAAAAAACAAAAAACGTCCCATTGGACCTAAAGCCTCTTTTTCCTACAGCCCTTTATTTCAAAAACAAACACCCAGTGCTCTGAAAGGCACATTGTTCTGAGAACACACACTGTGGCATCACAAAGTCACGTGCGTAGCTAAACTGACATGACGGACGTTCTTATTTTAACTCAAACTATGATCTTCTCCTCAACTTAACCAAGACCACGCCACATTTTAACGTTAAGCTACTTTATTTAAATTGGTAGAAGATCCTGGAGAGGATAGGAGAGGAGGCGTTGAGGTTGGTGGATGAAGAGGGTGGTGCGAGTGCTGTGTGCGGATTGGCTGGACCGTCTAGCAGCCAGGGAGGTCGAGACTCAGAATGGGGGTACGTCTCGATGGGCGCACGTCTCAGTCAGCGTGTCCTCATCATTCCCCCCCCACCCCGGTGGTTCCTGTGCTGGAATGGCCTGGGTTCCTGTTCTTGAGGATCTTCTTGCCATGGGATGTCGATGTCAAAGGCTGGGCTGCCGGTGAACCTGCGAGAGGATAGTGGAGAAGGAGAGGGTCTGGGGGGGAGGGTTATCTAGATTTCACAGGTGATTGAAACAGAGCGAATAGGTGGTTGAGTTAATGAGGCACATGTGGTTTGATGAGACTCGGGGGGTTAGGTTGGGTGGCAGATCAGCAAGGAGGAGTGGCGTGGTCAAGTTCCTGAACCTTAGCTATAATAACTCCGTGTTTTGATGTCCAAACCCAACCGAACAGCTGCTTTTTCACAACGTTAACATGTTTATTTGTTACCATGACAGCAAAAATAACCTTTCTGTTATCACCATCACAACGAAGGTCGCCCGACGTTCTCCTTTCCAAATCTTTCCTTCCAAATGCAAAAAGATATTAAAAGCAAAAAACTCCATTGCATTTTTCTGAAACAATGGGCTTATTCTGGACAACGTGACATTTTTTAGATTTAGACAAGTTACTTCCCAAGTAAAGGTGTCCATTTCATTGCATAATAGAGCTTTCTACGTTTTAATCACCTGACCTACTATACCTTTCTCGGGGTCAGGAGACGTTCCTGCAGATCATCTCACTGTGTGTGTGGTTATCCTCATTATATGATCACCTCTCACCCCTCTGGACAGCTGGCTTTATGCCTTGTGCTCGAGTTCGGCTCCTCAGAACAATTAAACACTTAAGTTCAGACGTTGTCAGTCAAGGGTTTGTTCGTACTAACATCAGAGGTCACAGTCAAACCAAACCCCCCTATTTCAGAATCAGAACTTGGTTTGTCAGCAGGAGGGGCGGCAAGGTACTCCACCTGTCAGACCCACACTGAATGTGCTTGAATTTATGCAGAGAATGTGAAAACCCTTCAGAGTTCAGGGAGGAGGTTGTTTTTAACAGCAACCTCTGCACTAGACAGTCTCACAGCAGTGCCTACAGAATCCCACAGAGAACAGAGTGGCAAATATATTCCAGGTTTACCAAATACATTTACAGCTGAAGTAGAAAATTCCCAGGGCTCCTTCATTATCTGTGACAGGGTAAAAAGCTGGCCCACTGTAGGGAGCTCATAAACTGAAGCTCTTGTTACCACCTGACAAAACAGAATCTCGTCAGACAAAGTTATCTGGGTCAAATGAAGCCTTCCTTGTCAGAAAAACGACCATATAGGTCAACTGTGGCACAGAAGCACCCAGGAGACTGAGGTTAGTGTCCAGATCAACAGTGAGTTATCTTAACTGACTAGTCACCTACATATCATAAGTACGCTAACTGAAGTAACATACATTTTTATTTTAGCCCAAGCAGCAATGCTTTCTTAAACCTAACCAAGTAATTATCTTGCATAAACCCAAACAAACTATGATGAAGTCTGATACATCTGTCGCTGGTACTCAGCAATGGTCATGTTGTTTTGGGAACAGTGGTATATATCGTTCAGAAGGGTCATTGGCAATTTACCTATTCAGTCATTTAAGTATAGGATATGTTGGTCAAATTCAAGTCTTAGGGGTCCCCTTCCCCCTCACATAGTATCACATATCCAAAGAAGGGTGGATTAAAGAGTACTCTATATTGTGTAAAACTGGCGAAGTTAACCTTTAAGTGACATTATTAATATTTAGGTTACAAAAGCCCCAGAACTATGTTAACAACAACAAAAACATGTATTAATAGGACTAGTGACGCCCTAATTTTATGAACACACCTTTAACTTTGGCCACAGTGGCTTTGTTAGACACTGATCTAAGTTCATTAGTACGTTTTTTTCTGTATATTTGTAGTTGAACATGCTGATTCCATTGTTCATTCTTGTTGTGCCATCGATTTTACAACCACACTCCCAGTAGCCTGGTATGACAACTTCAGCTGGTGAAGCTTTGTCATCCTTACCTTTGAACTCTTGGGACACAAATGTTTTAGGAGCTATATGCAATCCTACGCCCATCAGTGGAAACACCACTGCTAGGCTAACTGTTGTCCTGCTTCTGTTTTTGTCATTTCTATCGTTGCAGATGAACGTGGTTTCTTGCCCTCGAGGCGCTACTTCTTCGTCCTCTCATGTTGGACTGTGGGCAGACTAGACTAGACCCAGCCAGCTTGTCAGCATGCTCACTTCAGCAACACAGTACATAGACGTGTCTGACATGACATCAACACTTATTTCTTCAAACTTGGTCATTGTAGTTCATTTTTAAACATTTTGTTCTCGAATTCTTACATATAGCTCCTTTAAAAATGGGCATGTTTGGTGTCATTTCAGGAGTCTACTTTCGACAATTGAACTGACCTTTACAGCTCAAGAATGACATAAATTACCAATCAATTAATTTACCGATTATAGTACATTAGATGAGTTAGTTGACATTAGGTTTTCAGACGGACAGAAAATAGGTGACATTTGACAGTTTGTGATATTATGTTTTGACTTCAGAGTAGCTTAAAGTTTACTTTCTGAATTGGAATTCCAATTCTCTCCTTTTCTCGTTATTTACCTCTCTCTCCTTCACAAATGCTTCACATTATTGTCGTCAATGTCTGTCCCCTGCGGTCCGTGTCCTACAGAACAGTCACCTGCCATCTGGTGTGGCGGTTCAGGTCTCATCTGGCCTGCTCTGCTACGACAGGCACGAAGACAAAACGCTTCTGCTGCTGCTGCTCCTCTTCTGTGGGGAATGTTAAACCTCATCAGCCCCCGAATCAAATATGTGACATTTAATTTTTGCCCCTGTTGCATACGGCATGTGATTAAAAAAGTATAGTTAACCTTGGCCGTGTTGAATTGCTAGACTTCCATAGAACGTTTGAGCTTAGTCTCAGCCAATGCCTTAACCAGAGATGTCTGTAAATCTGTGAGAACGATCTATACAATAGGACATTAATCTTTATTCTTCTTGTTTGAAGAAATCAGCCTCTGATGCACAACAGACGGATCAGCAGAGTGATTTACAACGGTTTATCTTCCAACTGGCAACAATCAGTTGTTACTTTGTCTTGCAAACCAAAGCTATGTTTGCAATTGGCTCTGTTTGAGCAGGCGGAAATTAGCCTGGAGCTAGTTTCATGCTTGCCAGCTTTGAGCATCTTGGCAAATAATGTGCCATTGTTGTTCTGTAACTGTCATGGATGCAGACAACGACTCTAATCTGTTAGCGACACCACTTGTTGAAACAACAAAGTATCTGAAGCAGGAAGACATGTTTTCAGATGGGATGATTAGGAGTGAGGGATGGCAGCTTTCCCATAGAGAGCTTGGCAGTCTTCTTTAAAAAATGTTTCATGGTGGGGATGCACAATATATATCGGGGGGGGGCAGATGTAGTTTTTGATATGTTTGGATTTATGTAGTGTCTTGTGCTTAGGGGCCATTGTTAGTGTGTCAAAATCTGTTGTATCTCCTGGAAGGTTATTATTCGGGGAAGGATTGTGTGTACTGGTGGATAATGTTTCTATGCAAAGATTGGTGAGATGTGGCTCATTTCCGCCCATGGGAGCCTGGATTCGAGCCAGCGACCTTCCGATCACTAATCGAACGGCTCTACCCACTGAGCTACAGCCGCCCCATGTTTTGCTACTGTAAAAGTCAAGTCTGGAGGAGATAAAAGCATTGATGACCTTTTGTAGATCTGCAGAGGAAAGGATTGACCTGATCTTGGTTAAATGTCTCAGTCAGACAAACCAGGACTGCACCCCAGCATCAAAAGCCATCTCTGAGTCAAAAATAACACCTAGGTTGCAGGCCTCATTAGAAACAGCCCCCAGTCTAGAGGCGAGATTCTAAATGATGCCATTGCTTAAGGGCCAGAACGAGTAATTAAAATGATTCCCGATATGGAGTGATTCAATAGCAGGAAATCTTTCTACGGCCAATTCTTAACTCCCAAAGGACGTTTGAATGGGACATAACAATGACAATAGAGATTCTGTCTACACATGATAGCCCCCTGGGGTATCATGCCAATAGAAAACAAAGAGGGGAAAAGACCCCTGGGGAGCCACATAAACGAGAGGAGCATGAGAGGACAACCTAGCGAATGACAACTTTCCGTTGCTTCTAATTAAGAAAAGTATTATGCTCCAGCGACTACGGTGGTGGTGAACACAAAGCCAATGGATTCATTATTGTACCTTGTTCCTTAGACTAGTCCTGTTGTGCAAGTTTTCAAGGGACACTAAGCAGTTCAAGCATACCATACTCCCTTAATCCACGAAGCCTTGTCTTTTGTAAAAATTAAGTGTAGAATACTTGAGCAGAACATGAATTCCACATTTGTGCAGCTTGTCTACCAGTATCATACTCACACTTAGAATAGAATAGTTCTCTCTTGCATTTTTCATGCTCAGGTCTTTATGAGGTTATCATCTGTGATGGTGGTGATTCTTGGCACCTGTACAGATCCCTCAGTCCTCCATCTGTTTTGGCAAGACATCAGGAGACTCTGTCTATTGTTTCACTCGTTAAAAATGTTATCCCTTCAACGTTGAAGCAGCTAGAGCTGACACTGTAAACAGACTTGTATAAACTAACCTCGCAACATTAAATAGAGAGCCAGCCCATTATGCACCACTCGGTATAAGCTGTTAGGTCAGAGCTCCCCACAGTGTCCTTTGTTGTGAATACCTACATGTCTACTCTGTCTGTGTGTGTGTGTGTGTGTGTGTGTGCGTGTGTGCGTGTGTGTGCGCGCATGCACACGCCAGCTGTGCACACAAAGAAATGCCAGGGAACCCACACAGTCCATCACATGGTTTCTTGTCTCATGTCACCAACACTGATTTTAGTTTTACAATCCAAAGAGTTCTCTGTAGAGATCAGATGACCAAGGTTTACCAAACCTTTTCTTATGTAATCCAAGTCCCATTTAAAATGCCCCTCGACACATCTCAAACATACTTCTATAGATGACGTTAGTCTCAGCAGATATCCGGTATGACAGAGGGTAACATGGTGCTGTGTGTAGTCCTGTGATGTCAGATTCAGGTTGAGATGAAGGACCATCATTTCTAATTGTGAGAAAGACAGTATTTTGAGCAAGTGGTTTCATGAGTTAAACACAGGACCCTCACCAAGAAGCCTGGGGTTCCTGTCCCAAGTGAAACATATTGTTCACTTATTGTCTTCCATATTCCATTGCTGCTTGGTTAGGTTTAGTCAACAAAGATACTTGATTAGAATTAGAGCAAACATGTCCCATCTGCATATCTTTCAGTTTTTTTTCCTGCTTTGCAAAGCACTGACAAAAATATGTTTTGCTCAGTTGCAGTCATGGTCCTGGAACAACATTAATTTTGATGTTCTAGGAACAAAATCAACACAGGGATTTCAAAATTATTATTATTTGTTTTGCCTTTTTCTTAAATTTAGTCCAAATTGTTTTTAAATGCATGTAAAAAAAAAAAAAAAAAAAAAGTACAACTACTCAACCTCAACCAATCCCATCGATTCTCTCGACCTCGGAATCTTTGTGATTGTGGCCCTGAATGCTGTTTCAAAAATGATACATTCAATAATAGCGATAGATGTAAACAATGCAGGATTTGAAATATTTACAAAGAATATTTCTGTTTAATAGGAAAACTTTAGTGAGCAACACTTAATGAAAACACGTTTGTTTACAAGGAGATACCAGACGGGAACCATTAAGATTTCCGACTCGTGATGGTGTGGTCGAGAGGGAGCATTCCAGCACAAAGACAACAATAATATAATGAGGATGAAGCGTTTATGCTTTCTGACAGGGAATTCATAAATGGATTAAGAGTGGCCTTGGAAGGAAACAGGGCAACAAAAAGACAGGTTAAACTGCTGTGGGAATAATTACAGAGACAGAGGCAATTACAGCGACTGAATAAAATGTTTAGTGGGTAGAGGAGAAACACGGGGAGGATGTAAACTGATTTAAAAGAGAAATAAGAGCCCCAAGGTGAGCTGACCTTCCTGGTTGATACGGCGCTATTGCTTTTGTAAACCAACAATTTATTGTAACATACAAAATACGAAAATAGAATACTGTTGTAAAGTGCTGCCTGGTAATAAGTTAATAAATTATTCTCAAATAAACAAAATATATATAAAATAAGCTTTTCAATTAATAAAATATTCTCAAACAAAAACTATATGAAATATTATAAATATAAATTCCTCACAGCTTGTTAAAGTCTTTCAACAAAACCTTTCCACAAGTAAAGTGCAGCACTAACAGTTCCAGCATGTAGCCCTGTTCAGTTTTACTCGACCTTCATATTTTTTGCCAGAAATATTAACGTGTCCACATTGACTCAGTTATTGTGAGTACAGGCTTTCATTACGAAGATATAAGGGCGACAATATGCACTTTTGGACGATTTATTGACAGTCGCGTTTTTTTGGACAGGCATCAACACAGTCACCTACACTGTCACTGTGTGCTCTGTATCACTCGTTGAACGGTGGTTTGCAGTGGTCCGGCATCTCCGTGTGGAATAGTAGTGTTCAAGCCACGTCAAAATGAATATACACATATATGACTTGGATCAATGTGCAGGGCGATCGGAATGTTTTCCTGGTTAGTAGACATGGCC
>OMLP01029529.1:6305-20564 GCA_900302685.1 Spondyliosoma cantharus
ACACACACACACCTCTGCCTACAATTGTCACGGAGGTCAACTGCCCCCAATGGCCACTCGCTCCCAGTCAGGTCCAGGTGTTTAACCCTCAGCTCCTCTACCCGTCTTCCTGTTGGCAACTTTGTCGTCAAGGCTGTAGCCGAAAAGATCCCAACTCAGATTTTGTTATGCAACACAGATCTGATGCATGTAGAGTTGTAGAAGCAGGGAATAAAACCACATTGAATATACGATTCGGAACACATTTGTGCCGTCTGAAATCAGTGGCCGTGTGATGGCAGACCGAACTGTCAGCTCAGTATTCATCTGATTATGTCAATGTCTCAGTGGGACAGATCACTGTTGTCATGCCTCTGTGTGCGCTTGACCGGATAACATGGAGGACAGCAACTCAAGCATGCTTGCAAATTTAATTGGGATTTGGGGAGATGCCTCTGTTTCAGCTAAACTAGAACAGACGGGTCAAAATCGACCAGCGTACCAAACTGTGACAGGATTCAGCTAACTGTGTCAGGGAAAAATTAAAGCCAATCTGCATCTGTGGCCACACAATGTGCTACTTACAGTGAGCATAGCCATGATTTGGGTAATTTATATTTTTACCATTCATCTCAGGATGGAGGATTGTGTCGGACTGGTCTGTTGAGTTATTGCAGTTTTTAGTTGCAGTTGCAGCAGTTTTCACAAAGAAAACTGTTGCACATTAACAGAAACTAATTTAAATGCAAAACTGCTCTCTAGCCTAACCCAGGTTATCTCAGAGCTACGTCTTTGTTGCTTGTTGCCAATTTTGTGATATATTTTGTTGAGTTGTGTACTTTAAGTTTTACTTTAGTTTTTATTGTTTTGACTGAGATACATTGGCTTGTGGAGTTTAAAAAAACATTTGAAACACTCAACATCAATGTCTCTTTCTCGAAAGCATGATCAGGCGACTGAGATAATGCACAACCTTTGTTGTGAGCAGTTTTATGTTGGAGCTCTTTTCTCTCTGTATCAACCCCCAGAGAGACAAGTGCATCTACTCATGAACAAGCTAATGTTACAGCTCAGCTGAAAATGATGCAATTAATTTCTACATCCCATGCTGTCTCGAGCATAAGCTTCTCATCCAAGCAGGGTGGGGGACTCGGTATGTTTCAGAGACGAGGTAAAAAACAAGTATCTCAACTATATGTCGTGTGGCAAACATTGTGCAGAAAGTGGTGACACATATATTGACACTTGGGCATTTTATCTACCATAGGTTTATCCAAGAGGGCCCTTTTCTGGTCATGGGGGGCAATTGTCCACCATGTACCCCAACCCCCACCCCCTGAGTCCATCAGTGTGTGGAAGAGTAGATGCATGCTTCCTTCTGTGGGGTGATTGAGTTGGTGGTTGTAGTTATGTAGAAAGAAAACAGTTCCAACGTGAAACCGCTCACAATAAGATCTGTGGATAACCTGGTCAAGATTTCAGGAAAGGGACACTGTTGCTGAGTTTTTCAAGTGTATTTTTTGGGGGCTCTTTGAGCACCACAAGCCACACAGTGTCATTTAGTACTGTTATATTCAAGAGGAAGCAGAAGGTTCTGTGGCTGAAACAATTTTAATGGATAAAAACACCACAGGCAAGAGGAAAATTCATGTATTTCTGATTTTGGGGTGAACTGTCCCTTTTAGCAGAAAATAGTGTGTTCACATTGGCTTCATCCATGATAAGAAGTTGATTGTGACAATAAAGCCTTTAACTTGGAGCTATTTTAGGACTGAACACACACTTTGACATCCGTTAGTTGGATTTAGAGGACTAAAGATCTGTCCCATCTGAGATGTTCCCTTTAGTTTCTTGCACTTTACACGTAAGCGCCATTGAATGAGACGCTGGAAAACCTTCCTTTATACTTTTAGCTTTATTGTCTCTGCCGCTCACTGTTGAAGCTTTTCCCATCACCTGCAGCTTGGGCTCTGTCAGACATCTTCTACTGTAGATATAGTGTCTGTGGGAAAGGTACATATTTCAAATGTGGTTATCACTTCACATTGTTGGCCAATAAAAAGTGAATATAAGCAGAAAAATTAGCTCCAGTACTATCAACAGTGTGAATGCAGCTTCATATCAGAACCTAGGACCCCCAGCCCCGACTCTATCCAACAACGTGCCTGGAGCTCGGAGTGCAAACGTCTTGCTGTCTCTGATTTAACATTCTGGATGGCAGTGGAGGTCTATTGATTTGACTCGATTGAGCTGTTAAATACATTCAGAGTCAGACGTAATCCAATTTTAGTTTTGTCCTCAGTCTTTCCATGTTAGAATTTGGAAACGTTGCCACGTAGCCTGGAATTCGGACTGAAAAGGCAGCCTTGAGAAGACCGTACCCATCACACAGTTCCTGAAATTGACTTTTCGCCTCACTTAGCAAGAATTGTTAAACTAATAGGATATTACAATAATGTTCACTGGCAGAAGTAATTAATATTCATTATTCTCAGTAACATGTAATCATGTCTGTTCTAAATGCTATTTCATGAATAAAACCGTGTGAAGTGTGTAACAGCGTGTGTTATGCAGCGGGTCAAGTTCATCATCAGCCCTTCTCCACGAGCTGAGATAATTCTGCGTTGTGAAGCGGGAGTGTTACAGTCAGCCTTTGAGAAGCCGCGTTGGTTTTATTGGCTGATGGATACAGAGCATGCGGTGGTCAGAGAGAGAGGGAGAATTTGACAAACAGGAAAAACTGAATATAGCCGAGGGGTTTTGAATGTCAAAGTCTCAGCCGGCGTTCAGGATTTTAGCTGTCAAAGATGCATTTTACTGGCAATTTGAGCTTGTGGGTGGTAACTTCCGACACTGCACATATTTGAACAGACTCTGCAGTGCGTGCCAGTCTCTTACTTGTTCTGCAAGGGAGTCCACTGGTACATATGCTCATACAGCAGTTCTCATTAAAAAAGGAAATACAGCAAAATGTGAAAAAATTGGATGCCCGCATGGGTTGGATAGAATCAATTTACATATCAATTGCAAGGCAGTTAGACAGTTTCAACACTGAATGCCACCAGTCATTAAAATTATAGTATTACATTTATTATATTAGTTATATAGTGCCCACAGTATCAGAACAGTTCCTCTCCTCCAAAGTTTTCTTCTAGCTTTCTATTGCTGTTCTAAAACAACTGAACTGTGCTGAAGTTTGGGATATTTTTGTCTGCTATCATAAACTGTATTAATTCATGTTTAGCCACTTCAGGGTAGAAAAACCTGTGAACAAACGTTAGCAAATTGCTTTCTAATCATACAGTCGTGGCTTCTGTCACCCAGCAGACACAGAATAATGAATCATCCTTCACAAGTGAGGAAAGAAAAACAAACATAGAACTTCTTGATATTAAAGGTGCAACATGTAAGAATTTTAGTTTAAAAGATTCAAAAGTGAACTAAAATCATGGACAGAATGTGCTGCCCCTCATCTTTTTTTTTTACATTGCCTGCACCAGCATCTGACATAATAATACCGAATGGGCAGAGGACTGCTTTTGTTTTTCTTTTGTTTCTATTTTATATTATTTATTCTGTTTTGTATTTTTTTTCCACCTGATGAATATAATTATTATGTAAAAAAAATCATGTTTTTATATTAAAGTGGTAGATTCACAAGGAAAAAAAGTCAAACATCCTCTGGGATCACTAAATAATACAATTGCAAGAAAAAGAACAGAAAAAATGATGTGTTTGTGTATTTATTCATTTTTTAACATCCCCTCATTTTGCAAACTCATCACACAAACAGGAAGTGTCACACGCACACCTTAGTGACAGTATTGAATATCTTCAAAGACCGGATGCTTAAGATGATATAATGATTGCTGGCTAAAAACTATTTTCTTACTGTTGAATCGGATTGCAAAGAGTAACTTGATTTGTTCCTCCACTACAGGAATAATACATCACAAGCAGTGGTGGCTGTGGCGTGTGGGAAATATCTCCCAATATTACTCCCATTCTCCGGCTCTGTATTTATGTTTTTGCTTGCTAACACACTGTCAGAGAGGAGTTTCAACATGTTTTCAGCAAACGCTTTGTACATTTAACCAATGAAATTGAGCCCCCTAAATGCTCTCTTAACATAAATGACTGCACAGCAACTTTCAAATTGGCAAAACTCGGATTTGAATCGAAACTGAAAGAATAAGTGAAGCACAAACTTGACCAGACATCAGATGTCAACTACGCAGTTTTAATACTGCTACTGACATGTGTTGATCATTTGGATTTTCAGAGTAGCTACTTCAAGTTTGCAAGATGCTTAACTATGTCCACCAGCAGTGGGATGGTACCATATAGTGAATGTGTTTAAACCCAAAATAACTAGAAACCTGTAGAACTTCGTAGTTAAAGCGGTAGTAGACCTCTTTTCATCTATTCCCCCTCCTAGGGTTTCCCTGTGGTGTTGCTGTTGGTGCCCAGTCCAAAAAGACGGCGTTAGCAACATCGCTACCGCTAGCAGCCAAAGTGAAAATCATCCATAGGAATCCCAATTTGATCTGGAAACCCCAAATTTAGTGCTATGAAATGTCAGAATATAACACCCAGTTTTACTAATATGTCACCAAGTTTCGTAACCTACTGATCTTTTAAAAAGAATGCTGTCGTGTCTCCGTGGCTAGAGGAAATGCGTATAAACAGAGGAACAGACTTTGACCCAACACCAGCACTCTCCATCGAGTGGATGCCCGTCCGCTCACTCTTGTTTTACTTCGGTTTCACTCTCCCTCTCCACCTTCTTTGCCTCCATCAGCTGGGTTCTTTGAGTTTTCAGTTATTCCAGTTCTTCTAACGTTACCTGGGGATAGCGAGTTTATAGGGAATTGCCAATTAAAATGATGGTACTCCATTAAAATAGCAGCATTAGAGCATCATCACTATGTAAAATGTTGTTTAGTACAGGATTAATTGATCCACATGCTGTAAGACTGTGTAACTTATCTGGTGGCCATAGTCAGAGGTTAGGGATAATAGTCAAACCATGTCCCCTGACTGTCCCATGACTGAGCTATCACACCACCGTCTAATCCTCCAGGATCGGTCAGTCTGCTGTCAGCCCGGCTCCAACTCCTACTGCAGTGTATGAGTCTGTGCGTTAAGGCGATATGGATGTAACTCGGAAAGTGTAAATGTACGTTGGCTGCTGTAGCTAGAGAAACACAGATCTCTTTAGTGTTTGTGCTGCTTTACTGCGCTGAGCGTCGTCCTTACATTGTGTGTACAGTTTGTGACTCAGGCCGACTCGAGTGCATGCTGTGTGTTCATTCTCACTGCCAAGTCTTTGGGTTTTTTGGCTTTGGGGGACGCCTTTTCTGACTGGTGCTTTCTTGACTGGATAATGGTAGCTTGTGTAGCGAGGGATAACAGAAATCTCTTAAGTGTGTCTTCACAGCCTATCTATAGCTTTGTCGCCAGCGGAGGAGTTAGGAAGATTTTTTAGAGGTTAAATCTCATCTCTCCACAGAATATTGCCTGTGCATTAGCATATAAATGTGCTCCTTGTGAGATGCATGTTTAATATGGGAGAGATTTAAAAGTATAATCATACACAAAGTGATGATGTGGCAGTGAATGGGACAAACACAAGACAGGGGAGGTGTACTGATGAGCTTTACCACCTGCTTTTTGTGTGAACCTTTGTGTTTGTGTGTGTGAGACAGCAGATAGTGTGCATAAAGTGTGCGTCGAGATAAAGTGAGGGTATATGTGATTCTACGCTCGCCTGCCTGTGTGAATGACAGAACAATCAGCGGTGGCCTCAACAGGAGAAATATACACACTATTACTAACCTGCAATCTTCCTCCCTTCTTTCCTCCCCTTCATCCCCACCTCACCTCACCTTAACTCCCCTCACCCTCCTTCTTTTCTCTACTTAGAAACCAAAGCAGAAGGACTGGCACCCTCCCGATGGCTTCATCCTGGGCCTGTGGACTCTAATCCTCCTGGTGTTTTTCAAGACGTACGGCATGAAGCACCTCAAACACATCTTCTGAGGCCGCAGAAGCTGCAGACGGGGTGCCTTCACTGACGGGATATTAGAGGCAAGGTGCAGCTTGTGACAGGCTTATTTTCCTGAAAAGGGAAAGAAGATGTATGGCCCTGCACCTGCTGGGCCAGAAACTGTGTGATGCAATTTGGTGCCTTTAGATTCTTTTGAATGATTGTGTATTCCCCCAGATGTGATGTGAGAAGGGACAAATAGTCAAGTAATGCATCAGATATGTGAAGGCTGTTTTTTAAACCATTTTGTGTCGTTTTTGCTTTTGACAAGAACTCATATTTATCGCTTTTAGTGTCAAAAGTTCGGTTTCTGTCAAGCCAGTCCATAATTGTGTTGATTTGGTTAAAAAAATGCACTGAATTGAGTCAGCAGATAAGAATTTAATTTATTTTCGAGAGCATGCCGCTCTGCATATTTTAGCAGCAGCTTTTTTTTTTTCTCGTTTAAGTGCTACTCAGAACGTCTGCTCGGTCACAAAGAGAAAATTTGGGACGAGGGCTGGCTGATGAGTCTGTGAGTGGGCTGTAGAGAGATTACTATTTAATGTCTCCCTTGTCCATATACATTACACCCCTTGACCGTCATATCACACTTGTGAAGGATAACAATCACACATAATCCCATCTTGCATGATGGACCCATCCGCTCTTCCCATTCACCAAATTGCCCTCCCTGTGGAAACATCCATTAGCTCTCCAGCCATGTACTCCGCTGATTGTATTCCGGGTGATGGACAGCTATTTCCCCGGTCATTCCATGTCTCGCACTACAGCAGCGATAAGTGAGTGATAACCTAGTAAGCCGCTGGATGTCCCACATGAATCTCCTCTGTGCCGGGACGCGTTTTCCTCCCTTTTTCCGTCCCTTTCCCTCCATATGTAAACCACTCTGCATTAGGCTTATTGTTGTGGGGGGGGTGGGGGGAGTGACTGATGCTCAAAGCATATGGATTGAACCTGCGGTAGTTTATCTTTGCTCCATGGCGCGAGAATCCGCCCACTGGGTGCCCGCTGACACTCTCCCTCGTGGCTGAAGGGGAAAATAGATGGAGTTGGAAATTGAACCATATGTATCGGGAAGGCGGCTGCTGCGTCAGCCACCAAGTACCTTTTCTTATGCATTATTTATGCAACGCTTATTTCTTCTTCCTTCTCCCGGTGTCTTATTTCCTGTAATCTTATTCTTCTCTCAGAGAAAGCAAGCTCATTTTATTTCCTCAATTGGTCGGATTTTGATACCCTGAATAAAGATGAAACACTGGATCACAGAGGAATGTTTCCGCCTGTTTTATTATCATATATTGAGTTTCCTTAATTACTGTTTCAAACACAAGATCCCCTTTTTCTGTTACAGACCCTTGAAGATATGCCTGGCAGAGCTCAGGCTAAGCTTATTTTATTCCACAAAGACATCCTTGAAATCGGTGCTGCTTGAGTTGACTTGCACATCTGCTCTGTTGTTTTTCTTTCTGGAAACATTTCAAACGATCCGCAGAGGTTTTTAAATGTTGTTTTCTTTCTGTTCCAGTCTTGTGTTTCAAGAGACAGCCGTTGGATCCAAGCCTCCATATAGAGTACAATCGGTGTACACCAGCCTGGCAGCAGGTACAATAGAAATTAAAGAAAGCCGATCTCAGGGGGATTTGTTTGTTCATAAACCCACTTCAAAATTGACTCTACCTCCTCTGTGCCCCTCGTTCCTACTTCAGCACTCGCAGATGGAATTGAATATACTCAGCCTTGCAGTGCGGTGATGTACTCTCCCGACTCCTCTGTCACTATGGTTTCCCTATGCTAATAAAGATCAGTGTCTGTCTTCCTTCACACCTGACTTGGTGGAGAGAAACCAGTGACAGGACAATATTAGAGCAGCCATCTCCACAGAGGCAGAGAGATTTCAGGCGGAGGAGTCGGGCAAGATGCTCTGAATGTGTCACACAGGTTGTTGAAACAACCAACGGTGTTGGGATTCACCAGCGAACACACACACACACACACACTCACATGCTCGTCGTCTTTTAGAATTGGAACAATGTCGACATTAGTTGCATGTGGCAGCCTGCTAAATTTAATTATTTAAGCAAAAATAAACACAAGCACACACATGTTGTTCCAGAGACCGTGTGTGTGTTTGCGTGTGTGTGCGCCTGATGTGTTGTTCAATTTCCATGGAAACTCTGGATTTCCCACTGCTTGCCTGTCAGTGAGCCTTTGTAATGTCAATCATTCCCAGCAATGATAACAGTAATTTTAGCAGTCAAATTTTTTATTCTCATCTGGAACAAAAGCTTTGGCATAAAGCATGCACAGTGATGTGCTCACTTACTGAGTTTCTACATTTCAAATGCAGATTTTTCTTTAAGTTTGAGTAAGAACACAACAGATGCGGAGAGACTGTCTCACTCTGAGCGCTCCGTCAGACAGGAAGCCCTATATTATGAACAGCCTTCTCTTCCTTTTCCAGATTGCACTGATTAAAATTCATGCACTTATGCAAAGTTATTTTAAATGAAGCATGAACTAAGAAAGCAAAGAGAATGTAAATGAAGGACTGCAGAAACAAATAATTTTGATATGTTGAACCAAGTGATAAATATTAAAACTTAACTTTGGCCTTGGAGACAGTGGTACATCATTTAATCCACGGCTGTTTCCAAGGTCAAGAATGGACTTGAATGACTTCTTGTTGTAAGTGAAAGTGCTTGGAATACTATGAACAGAAAATGTGATCCTTTGCTAATGGATTGAGTCAAGTTAGTGTCAATCAAACATTTTCTGGCTCTGTGTTAGGGTGAAATGGAAATAGTTGGATTTTTAGACTTGTCATCTACCTACAGAAGATATTTTAAGACCTCGCCTTGGTAAAAGGAGTTTTTCACCAGTTTTCATTTTCAAGTATCTGCAGGTCTGCAAAGGTATTGATTTCAGTTTCTCTTTTCAGCTTCCTTTACAAAAGTCCCTTCAGCCAAAATGTTATATTTGTAGTATATATAATAAAGATTTGTAGTCCACAAAAGATTTACTGTTTATAACAATAACATTACATCATTCCCCTTAACGACTGAAGTAGATGGGGACTTTGTTTTGATTTGTTAGAAAACAGTCGACTGAAAACGTAAAATGAAAAAATGTTATCTACACCTTTGACGTGCGGTCGAGCTTGCGCAGCCTCTTCAGACGGGGTGCATAGCCGAGCAGCTAAAGTGAAGATTCCAGCTTAAAAATGAAGAATAGGGCGCGCAGGTAGTCGAGTGGTTAGAGTGCATGCCACATGCGCAGCGGACCCTGGTTCGAATCTCGGCCGGAGGACCTTTGCTGCATGTCACACCCCCCCTCTCTCCCATTTCCAATCTATCGACTGTCAAAAATAAAGGTGTCTATGCCTGAAAAAAATCTTTAAAAGAATAAATAACAACTTTTTGAAATCAAAATGACAGATCGGAGCTCTCGGAATTAGATTATGCCGAACAAGTTGAATGGAGCCTTTTCATGTTTTTTTTTACATTTGTTTGTCTCCATGTACTTCAGACGTTACCCACCATCCTGGCATGAATGGCAAAATGTACATTTTTGGGTGTACTCATTCTTTCATTATTTTCTCTCTCTCTTTCTCTCTTTATGTATGACATTGGCTATAAAACATTGAATCTGTATCTGATTGCGAGTTGTCAGGGGACAGTAATAAACTAAAGATGGGATTACTGTCACAGTGGTTTCTGCATTAAACTCACAGGAGGCAGTTTAATCCTTTGTGTGTAGTTTCAGTCCAAACCAGTGACCGTAGCAAACATTGTTACCACCAGGAAGCTCATTTACTCATAATAGGCAGGTTTTATTTTAGCATCGACTCCAATGAGCTGAAAATATTTAAAGTCGGTTAATCCATCTGTCCAGTTTCGCAGCTCTTAAAATTTGACTCGAATTAGCAACCTTGTTTCCAGACCAAATCATTTACAGATGAATAAAAAAAACATGATAATAAATAATGAAAACACTTAGTTTCAGTCCTGGTATTGTGATATCTGTTGGTATTTCTCCACTTCATCAGGCGACGATAAAGAGAGAAAACGTTTAGCTGCCCTGTTCATTGACACTATAGCTGACCATCAATCATCCCGAGTTATGCACATTTTATTGAACTCGCCTTTCTAATAATTGAAGTGTTCGATGACACCCTGTGTTTCACTTGGTTTCCCCTCATCATCCTTCAGTGTTGCCTTGATTTATGTGCCTTACCTTCAGGTGATGTAACAGTACTTCTTGTTGGCTCCACCGCTCTGTTATGAATGTGGTCAGGGATCTGTTTTTTGCTCTGGGGAGTAATGGCCTTGTAGCTCTGTCTGTCTTTCATGATTATTTCAGTATGACACAGCCTGTTGTCACAGCCAGACAGGAAGAAAAAGATTGAAAAGTAAAGATGGCAGCCGTCCTCAGTGAAGGGTGAAGGTGAGTCACCGGCCTCCCATCCTTCACAAAACCTGTTCTGGCTTAATTTCTAGGGGCTATATATAGAGACTGCATTCAAATTATACTTCTTACATTTATACTGTCTCGTCACTGTTACATACTGTACAGAAACTGCAGGATGCACAACTAATTATAAAACGTACTTTATTGAGTGGAATGATACATTTTCATCATGTGCAAAACGAAAGAAACAAATCAACATCAGCGCTGAAATGATTCAGTCGATCAACGGAGAATTAAATGACAAAAATTGATAGCTGATCAATCGTTTAAAGGAAAAGTCTGATATTTTCAGAAATGCATTTTTTTTTTGCAGAGAATAAGATGTTCAGACTGATTCCACTGTTATGTGGTAATTTCCTAGAATCAAGAAATAGTCCAACACACAACCCCTGTTCAAATACTGAATTTACATCTCGGTTTTCACTTCACGCTAAGCTAAGCTAAGCTAAGCTAAGCAGCTCCATTTTAGTGTACTGACATGAGTATGTATCTAAATATTTTGTAATCTTTTTTTCATATTTAATTCTCGATGTTCTAGTTTGCTTCTGGACTTGCAGTACTTACTTTTTTATCTTTATCTACTTTCTATCTTTATCTTCTTTCTTATTTCTACATAAATTGTAGTACTACAAAACACTAAGGCGTATTCTTTGTATGTAAAAAACGTACCTGGCAATAGACCCGATTCTGATTCTCACCTTTTAAGAAAAGGGATTAGTCATATTCGCCAAAATGTCAAACTGTTACTTTAAGTCATTTAGGAATCAAACATCTGACACTTCAACATTTTACCTTGTCAAATGTGAGGATTTGCTGCTTTTCTCTGTTTTGTATCACCGTAACTTGAATACCTTTAGGCTTTGGACTGTTGTTTTTACAAAATAAGCAATATGAAAATGTCACCTTGGGCTCTGCGAAGATGTGATTGGCAGTTCTTACTATTTTCTGACATTTTAAGGACCAAACAATTAATCAAAACAAGAGCAGTCTGTCCTTGCAGCCCTGAACAACATAATATGATTCAGTTAATTAGGCAAAAAAAAGGGAAAAAAATATTCAAGTGCTTATCACTTTGCTAATACAGACCATTGTGCACAACCATTGCAGATGAGTCAACATCTCAAGAAAACAAACACGCGTCTTTGTCTCTGTGTCAGTACAAAGTCAGCAGCAGGACTCGGAGCTGGACGACACACAGTAAAGATTTATATGATATCTCCATGTTGGTGAATCATAAAGAATGTTGCTCCCGGACCATCACTTCTACACGTCTTCAACAAAGTCCGCTTCAGACCAAATGTTCAGACTAAATATTTAGGTACAGGACTCAAAGACAAGAGACCAGGATTCGCATCACCTCTGGAACATACTGTTATTCTGTTCACATATTTTTTACACCAAGTTCACTCATTATTTTCTGTTGTCTTCTACTGTTTGGTTTAGGGCAACGGAAATACTTGACTAGGTTTAGGGAAACATGGTTTGACAGGACTCCAGACAAACTTTTTCACTGGTTGCACTTGCTAACTTGTAATTTAGGTGTGTCCAATAATAATAATAATAATAATAATAATACAATCTGACCTGCTTAATCTCAGGTGCACCAGTGCGACACTGAAAGAAAATAGGATGACTTCAAACATTTTTCAATAGGCAACCTTTTTATAACAAAAGTCAGACCTGCTAAATCTCAGGTCCACTGGTGCAACCAATGAAAATGTTAAGTTGCATTTAGTCACAGATTTTTGGCTGCTATGACATTAAAAGAACACCACTGGTCAGTTGCTGACGGTCCTGGAGCAACATTAGTTCAGATGTTCCAGGAACAACACCACCATGGCGATATCACCATCATCATGTTACAGTACAGTATCTCCTCTCCTGCAGCTGTTTGTGATGCATGAAAAGCAATCGTCTCATCTCCACTGAGGAAACATGGTGTGAAACACATACTCAAGGTGGGAGCACCTATGTGTCTGACCCACAGCACCTCTCTACTCATTACTCACATTACAGAGATGAGGGCAAAATCAATAGGGACTTAGCACCGGGATGTATCATTAAGACAACCATCCGTCTCTTCGCTTTCACCAACCTAACAACCTGATTCTTATTCATGGAGTAGGGACAAAAGGGGAAAATAGAGGATCTGAGAGAGAGAAAGGGGCAGTCTACAAGTACAATATACTCCATCAAATGAGAGGAGAGTGCACATGAAACACAATCTGGAGCAAGAGAGGAGAAGAGTGACAGATCACATACTCATCAGTTCAACAAAAAAAAAGAAAAAGGTGCAATTCTCCCGCGAAGTGATTCAGGCTCATGGAAGCAGCAGCAGCAGAAGAAGAATATAGTAGGATGGATGCCGCTGCTGCATCCCTGCGCTCGATCTTAATCTCCCACTTGTCTTGTGTGACACAGCTGTGCATTTACATGGAAATCCAGCTTGTAGCTATATAAATCGCGCTATTAACCGGTGACAGGAGCCGACAAAGCTTTATGATACATACACGCGGGGCAGGGGGAGGCGCACACGCATAATGTTAACACACTTTTCGTTCAGCCAGCAGGTGCTGCGTTTCAAAGTTTGACGTGGGTGACACTTTAGTGAGCCAACGATGCAGACACCTGAAGGGCAGCGAAAACTAAAGTCAGGGAAGGGAATACCTGCTCTGAGGGAGTTTGAGCCGTGAGACATGGGTCTGATGAATCTCATCCGACTTGACCTCTTCACTGAAAACCGCAGAAGATTATTTAATATTTTAGCATTCTACAAGGAACTTTTAATCTCCATTTAATACTGATGCCTCTGCACAACTAGGGTGTGGTACTTGGACCTAACTATGGAACAGATACCAGTACTGAATTCAATTCCTTCTTTTGGTACTTCACTCTCTCTGTAGTGACAAAATGTCATTTCAGTTGTTAAAAAATAAGTCGTCAAATAAGAGCGCCATTGCTTCATAGTAGGAATAGTGTTTTTCTTTTCTCTTTTTTTTTGCAGACCCACTGCTGCTCTGACTAAATAATTTCCCGGTCTGGGATCAATAAAGTAATTCTATTCTATTCTAGAAAGCTGTTTGAAGACCTAGAAATAGGTTATTAACTTTTTTCCAGTACCAACATGTTACAGTTAAACAGTTACATTATGTTATCACTATGCATCCTGCAAACAGCTGTGTTTAAATAAAGAAATATGGTTTTGAAAATATCTTGCATCTTTCTTTCATTGTCCGTCAAACAAACGGAGCCAGATTAAGATCTTTGACAAGATGCTGTGGTGATCACTCCTCTTTTGTCCACAGGGGGTGCCAGAAGCAACTGAAAATGAAAGTTCCTTGTAGCAGCTCTACCTCAAGCTGGAGTGTTATTAGTATTCAGCGTACTGTCTCCAGCACTACATTGTTAAAATGGGCATTGTAATGACGTTTTTCTTTCAGTGAGTCCTGCACAGATCCTTCATCCAACAGAGGCTTTTGCAACGAGCCCAAACTCAAGTTTGTATCCTCCGTGATCCCTCTGGTAAACAAATGCACACTCACACACATGTATGCACAAAGACAAGGAGGATCAACAGTAAGACACTGCATGCAATGTGTTGAGAGCGTGTCATGATGTCGCCCCCTTGTATGACCCTCACAAAACAACTGAAAAAAATGGTTCACCTCCGTAAACAAAACGGACCGCCAGAGCTGCAGTGGTGGAGCTGGAGAAATTTTCACCGAACCCAGACTTCATGTGTGTTTACTATTTTCTGGCCT
>OMLP01029529.1:20584-44391 GCA_900302685.1 Spondyliosoma cantharus
ACTTCATGTTTTTTCACCTTTTTTTTTTTTTTTTAAAGGGTCCAGTAGCCCTCAATGCAAATGTTCAGGCTTTTCTGAGATGAATCTCTAAAAGCAGTTTCTTCGCCCCGGGTGCCGGTCACGTCTTCTGAGATACCATGGGCGCTGCTGTGACTGCCCCCTCCAGCGTGCGGTTGGCTGGGAGCGGCGGGGGGCTCCAGTGCGGCTGGTAGAAGTGGATGTCAAAAGTCCGTGCCCAGTTGGCGAAGACCCTCTTCTCTGTGATGAAACGGTGGTGGCTGCCCCGCCGCCCACGCTCGTGAGAAATGTACATGGCGCACTCGTCCGGCCCACGTGGCTCGTAGTAGTGGTAGGGGACTGAGTGGTGCTGAGGCTCCCTGCAGTGGTGGTGAGAGAGCAGACAGTTGACATTTAAAAACGCTTTAATGAGTCACTTGAGTTTCATGTGACACCACAGAGAGTTTTTTTTTTTTTTTTGAGGTGCAGGAGGGGGATTTGATCTGCATTCATTTGTTTGCCTTTGGAGGGCTGACAACGCTAAATTTAGCTTGTTTTAATAACATTCAAATGCCACCTGCAGCCGAACACAATGAAGAAGACAAATGGAGACGCGTTGCTTCAAAAAGTGACTCAGTGATGTTTGAGCATGAATAATAAAAGTTCATACAAAATTGGAGTTCAGGCAGGAATGGAAGTCATTTCATAGTTCTTCTGTTCTACAGTCATATATGTCCTCTCTTTCACAATGAAGGCGGTCCATATTGAAGCAACATTATGTAGAAATTGGTACGCTGCGCAATGTGGCGCCCCCCTCAGTTTCTCAGTGCAGCACCACTGTCGTAAACACAGACGTAATGTAGGTGCTAACAACAAACCAAACTCATGACATAACAATGTTACGTGATGAAAACGTGTATGTTTAAGTAAACATGTATGTATCGCTGTGATCCTACCCTCTCACTGAAGTATAGTGCAGAAACAAGTGATGGGAGGCGGAGTGGCTGAGACAGAGACACCATTCCCTCCATTACAAGACATCTACATGATTGTGAAGCTGTTAGTTTAAGGTAAAAAGTTACATAATGCTGCTTTAACATCCGCCACTCATTCAGTCTCATATACAACACTGAGCTCTAAATCCTTAAAATGAAATTTAATCTTCCCCACCTCCCAGCGTTCTCCTGTCTTAGCTTTTTCTTAGCTAGTACATTTCGAATGTTTGGTTTTCTTTAATTCTGTCATAAAACAACCTAAACACCAAACACAACTTTCCATGTATTCACCAAAAAACAAACAAACAAGCAAGCACACAGATTCAATATGTTGTAAAATATTGATGCAGAACAAACAACAAACTATTAACGTCAAACAAACAAAATATGTTCCGTGTGTATTCTCCTGTTTGTTTTTCATGTCTTTCTTCTTCCTAGTGTATATTTTTTTAAAAAGCGCTCCAGTTGACAGGTGTCGCAAATTAGCATTTTCCCATAAACACAGAAGTGCAGCGCATCTCGTGCTTGTGCCTGATCGAATGCTGCAGCACCAATATAACTCTCATGTCCAGGTCAAACGAATACACTAAAGTAAACTTATGCATAGAATCTAAACATGGTAAAAAAAATTAAAAAAAAAAAGATTTTTTGCTGTGTGGCTGCTGCACCACTGACTGAAAGTTGTGACATGCAGATACAGTATTACACATTATAAAAAAAATACTTAATTACTGAACACATCAGCTGTATTCCTTCTTTCCATTTGATTAAATTAAAGATTTATATGTAATAACATTATTTTACTGCCTCCCATAGAATCATTCATCTTCATATATTTTTAATTTCCCCATATCTGTACATTTTTCTACATCCGTTTCCATTAGTTTAATCTGTCAGCCAGTTCTGGTTGTGTGGCCAGTCGGCAAGACCTCCAGACCTCAACACCTCAACTGTATGTGCTCCGGACTTAATTAAATGTTCCCTCTTATCTTGTAGCAAAAATCTAAATAATCCAGCCAAGAGAGTAAGTTATGTTGTATTTTCTCTTCTCTTTGAATGCTTCAGTAGCAGATGAATAAATGATAGTTAAATCATAGGAAAGGGGGATATTTTTGTCTCAGGACAAGTGGTGTTCCCTCTCATATGCATGGTTTTCTTTCAAATACAGACTGCCCTGTTTATTTATTGAAACCTTCAGAGACTTCTGATTTTCCTTGAAGTCTTGGGCTCTGCTTAATGTTGTGCTGCTTTTGAAATATGGAAGATCATATAGCAAGATCTTCCATTTGTCTCTTTGTCTTTATATAATGTAAGACAGACCTCATTTTTTGGAAACTTTTGTGATCATAATTCTATATCGCACTATAAAATATCATGGAAATTTGACAGGGATCGTCTCACATCATTCCCTAGTCTCTCTGCATATACTGGTAGAGAAATGAAAGGCCAAAGAAGTCCACTGTGTTCCGACATGTTCAAACTGCAGTAACTAAGGCTTTAGATGCAGGGCCTCTCAAAGGAGAATTACAGGTGCAAAGAAGTGTACTAGTGCTCTGTAAGAAGTCATTATCAACATGTTTTTCAAATGTGTTGCTCTGTAGAGAACCAGGGAAGGATAGTACTTTAAAATATCAGCAAGCAGCTTCACAACATGGAGGTGAATTTAAAAAGAAGTAGAAAAGAGGATTCTCAGTTGGATCACATCCAGTAAAATCTACAGTCTTCACTCATCACCAGAACTAAAATGATTGCCGAGTATCAGCTTAAGCCGAGTTTGTTCAAAGAGACGAAGCGGCCAGTCCCTCTTCATTATCGTCAAGTTTGAATTTGTGCTCGAAACCCAAAATAAAAAAACGATTCTGGAAATCAGTCAGGACCGAGAGCAAAGATATACTGACAACTTTACAGTTTGTTCTTTTTATTGAGAACTCTAATAAGATTTGTTCCTCGTCCAATAAACTCCTCCAATTAAAAAGTTCTGGCGGGGACGGGTGAGACGCGCCGTAATTCAAACCATTAAATTCGGCTAATGAGGCCGGGTGAGTTTGTTGCAAGGAGCAAGACAGAGTCACAACTGGCTGCGTATCTCGTAATTCTTTGCATTTCTATGGCGTGTCTCTGCCATAACTCAGTATAAAGAAATCTCAGCACCGGCATCCATCCAACTACAAAATGTGGATTCCTAAAGAGGACAATGCAGAGGGAATATAGAGGGGAGACGTCTTCAACGCAGGAAAAAAAAAAAAATCCTTTTGCCTAATACTCAATTGCCATGGCAACAAGAAGTCAGTCTGACCTGGATGCTTTATTCTGCCTTTTGGTATTCTTTTCTTTTTTTGTGGTTACACAAAAAGTTAGCGTCGCTCTGTGGTAAATTATTTGGTGATTATTTGAAGTGTCATGTCAGTGTCAGCCATGAAAGTCCTTGTGACTAATGAGGACTCTTGGAGAAACTTTATTGCAGTTTTGCTGCCAAGTTAAAAAATGTGTCTCAAAATTTAACAAGGTCTTTTTTTTCCAATAACAGAGGGATTAGATCATTAATGGTTTCAGGAAAATGTTGGTTCACTGTTCCTCCATGACATTAAATATCAGAAACTAATCAAGTTTTGACAGTCATATCATCTGTGTCATCAGGTTTTTTGGTGGTTTGGATTGATCAAGCAACTAGTCAACTGTACTGATTGAAATGTTTCTGTATCCTAATACATCTAGGAAATTTTCCTCCTTTTTCAGTTCAAATCAGTGATGAATACCATTGTCAAGCTAAAATGAGTGCCTATATGCAGGGTTTTATTTTTAATGCTAGAAACCCACAATTAGCTGACTAGTTGGATCTGTTCACAGAGTACACAGATTTGTGTTTTAGTTTTTCTGCCAACTTCTGATCAGATCTGGAAATTTCATGTAAAGTAGGTGGGAATTTGAAAATGAAGCTGCTACAACTGATTTCAATGTAGTTGCTTGCTGAGGTTCAATCTCGATTAATTCACAATAAAAGTCATCTCATGACACTTTGAGGATACTCCTTGATTAATTTATTTACAGGGACCCAACATTTCCCGCATGTGCCATCACTTGGCGACATTGGCGAGAAAAAAAACTTAAAAGGCAGAAACCTCGAGCAGAACCGGACTCTATAGTGGTCACCGGTGGCCATCTGTCTCGACCAGAGTTATACAGAAAGTTAGAAATCAGACAGAAACTAGTTGGACATTAAACGGCATCATCAGCAGAAGTTAAGCACAACCCAGTTGGGAGTTTTCTACTCATGGATTTAAAACTTGTTTTTTGGAAAATAGCTGAATATTATTATAATATTGGGGTAATTTTCAATAAATTAAAAGGTACTTATTTTGGTAATTGGAGGTCATTTTAAAATAAATATGTTACTTGATAATTACCATCAACTTATCATGAAATTTGCAGACTTTTTTTGAGTGTCTATCAGATTTCGCAATGGGAAACAAGGACTTGAGAAATCAGCATAGAGGCCAGTGACAATGTTACTATTATATATCTTTTACTTCATTCTCTGAGATTGAATGATGTTGAACAGAGACGGATGGAAAACTACTGACGTACAAATGTCTGGGACTTGAATGTGTTGGCATCACGCCAGAGAGGGGATAAAAATTAGCAACATTCTTCCATCACTGCCGATCGGAGGTGGAGCTGAAAAATATTCCATGACTACTGCAGATTGGACCATCTCTCACTGAAGACAAAAGCCAGATGTTAGTAGGTGTTTTTTAATCTAGTGTGAAAGGGGTTAAAGAAAGAGTGAATCAGTTCAAAATCAAATGCTGTCCTCAGCTTGGTAGAATGCATTGTGCTAATTTGGGTCCCATTTGATTGTCGAACACCGAGTTACCTACATCGTCATGCAGCTCAAAACAAAGCTAGATTTCTTAAAAAGTTGACATTTGAGATGCAAAGGAAAACATTTCGATTTTAGTTCATTAGCTAATCAACATCAGTAATGTTCCAACTACCAATATAACTAATACTGCAGCAGTTTATTAGCAAACACCATTTGTAGGGAGGAACAAACCTCTACATGTGAAACCTATAGTATGACTACAATATAAGACACCGTATGATAAACATTCAGTGACATTCATTCCTGCAGCCAAACACACATTTTACTCCTGCAGTGATCTGACAACAGAAAGATAAACTACTTGTGATGTGATGGAACACCAACATAAAGAAAAAGGTCAGTCAGTTGAAGGTGAAACAGAATGTCGTCTTTATCGAGTTTGTATTAGCTTTAAGAGTAGAAGTGTCAAGAGGAGTTGCTCCAGTAAAATAACATGTGTTGTTATCCCTCATGCAAGTACACCTCTTTCACAAAAGCTATGTTCCAGTTCATGGGCAGGATCTTCAGAGGTCTGCATTTCCATACTGAATAATCCAGAGGGCGAACAAAGCCCATCTTATCCAAGAAATACAGCTTCCTTTGGCCTGAAACTTTAGAGAATACGATTACCCAATTGTTAGTCGTTTGTCAGGGTCTGCAGAGATCGAAGGACTGAAAATTGGGCTGTGGGGATGCTGTGTAAGTGTGACGGACAAATTAATTTAACCAAACAGAAAAGGGTGGACGGAGCCATGGAGAACACAGAGGCAACTCTTAGCAGTGTAGCCAGGGATTTGAGCAGGTGAGCTGATGTGAAATTCGCCTCCCAGGCTCCTACAGACAGAGGCCTTATCCAAACATGTACACATATTTTTCCAAACAGGTATTTTTTCCTCTCCATTTTAAGAAAGATGAGACTGCATACAGGATTGAAAAGCAAGTCAGGTCAGCAGGAGGCAATAAAAGTCTACTTCAGCGAACTTCTAGAAAACTGCTAAATTAAAGGATAAGTTCACCAAAAAAAATTTAAATCAGTCATTATCGGTTTACCGAATTATTTTCATCTCATATTCAGCCAATTTAAGAATTCCCCAAACATCTCCAGCCACACTGAGATTCAATTCATCAGCTGCCTGAATATATATACAATTTCAATGTTTCTTATCATAGCAGCGGGGCTGCTATGATTTTGTATACGCTTGAAGTAGCAAAAACTTTTAGTGATGGTACTTGCGGGTGAGCCGACGCGATGATTTTACATTCAGCTTGACTGTCTCACCTGCAGAAGTCCGGGGCGACCATGCCGTAGACATTGATCCTATCGCACAGCTCCAGGGCGATGGTCATAGTGAACCAGCCGGTGCTCAGCCAGGAGTTTGATATCCTCCTGCAGAGAGGAGAGAGAGAGAGAGATGACAGCTGGGTGTATTTCATGCATGGGAGATCACAAGGATGAAATATGTTCCGTATTTGATTTTTTCTGAATGTGATTAACTGGGAAGATAATCAGAAAATCTCACACTGGTGTATGATGGCAGAATAAAGATTTGTCTAAATCCAGAGGTCGATTTTTCCTGACTGCGAGATCATTCAAGTTCCCTCACAGCTTCATTAAAATACAGATCCATCCTACGTATCGACCGATACAAATGAACCCTGTCAAATAATCAAACCCCTAATCAGAAAGTCGCCCGGGTCTGCATGTGGAGCAGATAGTTGAAAATGACTCAAGCTTCAGCTGCTTTCAGATTGCTGTTTTTTCAGTCATGCCCTCAAAGAAATGAGCACTAATCACAGTTTTCAGAGATACGCGCTTATGAAAGAAATATAAAATTAGATTTTCATTGCATTAGAAAATCTCTCTAAATCTAAATGTCTGTCAGCGTGCTGTCTCTCACAGGGCTTCTGTTAGATGAACAAACAGTCCAATCCAGACATCCATACATTTTTTAAGGAATTCCTTGTTGGTTTTAAATTGATTAAATGGGGCTCCGGAGTCATAAAACTTGCACCACTTCCAAAGGACCTTTAAAAGTTTCAGTTTAAAGTGAAAATAACAGAAGTAAAAATAAATTAGTAAAGCTTCGATTCCGGAGGGTAAAAAGAATAAATAAATAATAATGCAACTGAAATACACCGTACCTGGAACACTATGAAAAATATGTAGTGTTCTATATCTCAAAGTCACATTGGAATTTTTTTTGGAAAGGTTTTCTGGGATTTAGCTCTGTAGTGATGGACTTCACACAAGGGCAGAGTTTGAGATAACTAAACTGCTGCTGGTCAGGGTCCTTGGATGATGACCTCTGGGACTTTGGTGATCGCTGACTTCTTCTCCAGCTACCACATGGTTCACATTTTGGTTTTTAAAGCATCATTATTTAAGTGTTATACCTTAAAATAACAGCTCCAAAACCATCAGTGCTGTCCTGTCAGTCCCACTGTGTGCCATGATCGCTGTCATTTGGGTTCATTTCCACCATTACTGTTTTACTGCAGTTAAATGTCACTTAAATGTCCTGGGACTGCTCTGACCAAACTCTCAGCTATTTACTGAGTTTCCCGATGGACACATAGCTTTACTTGTTGCTGAAGTAACCGCAAATTGCTGCTAACTGCAGCAGTTGTTAGCGAGTTAGCTCGTTTGAAACCTGGGATTTGTATTTATGACAGTGTTGCACTTTAACCAAAGTATCTTTACACCTATTGGATGGATTGCTGATATTTGTCTATAGATATTTCCAAACTTTAAGTCCTGCAGTTTGCAGATGACATGACTGTCATTGGCCTGATCTGGGATAGTGATCATTCTGTATACAGATGTGAGGTTAAACAGCTGCAGATTTATGGTTTATGCACCTGTGAAGTCCCATTCGGTAGATGGACTTTACATTGTGATAACGTCAAAACCTCCATGGATCAACACTTCAAAATAGAAAGAGTCATATTTGACCTTATATTGTAGTTTGAGGGGTTAACAGCCTGTCCTGTCAACAGTTTTGCAGATGGGCTGCAGAGGAATTTCTCGCTACAAAACCAAAAAGTGTCCAACTGGCATAATTGGAAGCAAGGCTGAGCAGCGCCAAAGTATCTAGGTTTAAATAAGACAGTCATGCTATGCAATCAAAAGGCAGCACAGAGGATGTATGTCCTGCGCCTGCTCAATAAGTTCGACCTGCCCCAGGATCTGCTGATCCAACTCACCCGAAAAATCCAGTCTGGTCTCTGTGCATCCATCACTGTCTCATTGGATTCAGCCACCAGAGAGGACAGTAACACACTTTCCTCCTCTGGCAAGAGCTTCAGAACACTCGTAAGCCAAAACAACCGGACACCAGAAGGTTTCTTCCCACAGGCCATCACTCTGACAAACAGTCATACAGTGTGAATAACCCGCTAACACTAAAACATCCACCCTCTCGCACACAGTCCAAGTGGGTGGAAAGTGTGAGATGTTGAACTTTTGATGTGAATGTGCCGAAGAGATTATCCTCACCATCTTGTTCCTGCTGTTTACAATCATCCTGACACAAATCCAAAAGATGTGCTATGTTTTTATGTATATTTGTATATAAGTAACTGTATATAGATCCTTTACTTTATGTAGCATGAAGGACTCATTATGCAACCCTGTGTTGTATAATGACAGTTAAATTACCTTGTGCCTTGTATATACACACACTCATCTTTTTTTCATTTAGTACTGCCATCAGGTCAAACTTTACTGTTAGCCGACACTTTGGTTTACAACCAAATACCTGCCAAACGTGTCCCATCAGCCTCAGCTGTGCTTTGTTTGGTGCAAATGTTAACTCTGATGGTTAACACTGTAAATATGAACAGCTCAACATAAGCCTGATAGAATTGTCCCTATGAACATGCTGTTGATAACATTTAGCTCAAAGAAGGGCTCTGCCAAAGTGCAGCCTCACAGAGCTGATAGAATGGCTACTGGCTCTTATTTTCACAATGCAGTAATGACAGAAAACTTCCTGATGTTGATCTCTGGCTCGTTGGCCTGTGGCCATGGTTGTAATCGCTGCCAAACACAGCCAAGCGGGAGGTTTAGCTGTTGTGGTCCAAAGCACTCCTGGAACAATCAGTATTCATCAAACCAATTTATAAATTAGTTTGAGTGAGAAAATGCATCACAACTCCGCTTGTTCCCTCACACAGTGTGAAAATATCCAAGTGTGAGCTGATGTAAAAAATTCAGCAGGGATAAATTTGAGTCCTTCAGCTGAATCGGGCACAGCTGTGCATCTCGTCACGCTCCCCCTGGTGCACAGCTGAACCTCGTCTTGACTGGGATTGTGACTGGTGACCAGTGGATGTAACCATGCATCATTTATCAGGTGTATTTTAAGATGGCCCTGCTCGAAATATTGAAAACGGTGGTGAGGTTATAAGACATAAATAACCCCTGCAGACTTAATTATAATTTTTCCAACAGAGTCATTCCCCAAGTGTGACTGTAAAGTTGCAGTTCACCAGCATCAAGCTGCTCACCATATGGGATTAAACTAAGAGTGCAGGAAGAAAACAAAATGAGTTTTACTTAACCAGTTGTGTTTACACCAAATTAACATTCATTCAACCACATACAATAGTGCCATCTCTGTTGTTAGTAAATCATTGCCGCATTAATTTTGATGCATTAGGCCTACATGCTGCAGTTTATTTTTGGACGATGAACAGATACATTTTGCCGAAAATGTGCTGAGACAAAGGGCACAAAGAGAATGGAGAGAGATTCGCTTTATGGGCCATAACAGTGATTCCAGTTCAGACAGACTGCGTCAAAACATTTTTATTTCTGTGCTCTGTAGGATGCTTTGACCTCAACGCTAACGCCATCATGCCAACATGCTTACAATGCTGATGTTAAGCAGATAGCCTAACCCTAACCCTTTTTAACATTATCCTCTTCTTTGTTTAGATTTCTAACATTTGCTAATTAGCAGTTAAATGTTTTATATATTTAGTATGTGGTCACCAAACAAAAATATTACATGAATTACTTTGATAGAGTAAGGTCCTGAGGGAGTATCTGTATGCAACATTTGAGGATCCAACAATCGTTGAGGATTTCCCATAATATCAAATATGTCACCCCAATAGCACAAATATGTCTTGCAGACGTTGGTTAGAGAAGACATGACATGGAGAGCATTTGCTAATTGGGCAGAGCTTGGAGGGACCAAATGCCGACATCTTGCCCTTTGGCAAACGCTCCCCATGCTACCTCTTTCCAACATCACTTCTATTTGTTTGGTGGTGTTAAAGGGCTGTTAGAGAAAAAGGACGTTGTTTATAAACTTTGATGTTAATAATCCATCTTGCAGATCCACTATTCTCAGTGGTATACAAGCTCGCTCTATTCGCAGAAGAATCCGTGACCTTTGTTTTTTAAATAAAATAATTTTTAAACCATATAATACCATCAAAATGCTGCAGAATTTAAAATAAAAAAAAAAATAAAATAAATAAAATAAAAATAAAACGAAGGGTTTGCCTTTCCTGTAATATTTATGTTTTAGCCTGCTATGTAGTCATGGTAATGCACGTTGCATGTTAGCAGAGTAAGTTACGAGCTAAATTCAAACTGTGATGGCAAGATAGAAAGCACAGGTACAATTGAAGGTTAAAAAAACAACTAAAAGGAAGAGAATGCAGAGTTGCCCTGTTGAAACTGAAGTTAACAACAATGATCCAAGCTTTGGCATTGCTGCTGAAATGTCACCTGCTAACGTTAGCAGCAAAGGGTGCAGGTTTCGTTTCGTTTCGTTTTCTATGCCACTTATCCCTCACGGGGTTGCGGTGATGTTGGCCCCTGTTTCAGGGGGATTACTGGAGCCTATCCCAGTCACTCGATGGGCGAAGGCCAGGGCACACCCCTGAATGAGTCGTCAGCTCATTGCAGGACCCTTACTGATGGCAGAGGCTAGTGCCAACTGCACATCAGGAGCAATTTTGGGGTTCAGTATCTTGCTCAAGGACACTTCGACATGTAGCTCAGTCCCGCCCAGGGGAGCCTGGATACGAACCAGCAACCTTCCAATCACTGAGCGAATGGCTCTACCCACTGACATACAGGGTGCAGGTGTCGAGATTTTAAATAAATGTAAATAAAAAAAAATAAAATCATCTTGAGATATTGTCAACTTGAGATATTGTATTGGATAAGTGAAAACTTTGGCCTGCTTGTGGCGGTTCCATGAATATGTTTACCAAACTTCATTGCAGTCCTTCCAGTAGTTTCTGAGGTATCTCAATCTGAACCAAAGTAACATCAGTTAACAGAAAGACCAACCGTGTCTGTTGGCGGAAAAACAATTACACTTAATAAATAACACTGAAAATGCAACAAAATAAGTCATAACCTGCGCTGGTTCCTGCCTACAACTCATTGTATTGTTAAAAAGTGATTTGAAGAGGCAGAGGTTCAGACCCTTGCTTGAGAGCAGTTTGACAGAATTGGTTCCCGATCCCTCGACCACCTCGTCACCCTGCTGCTTTCAGAAAGCTTGTTCTTGTCTGTTCCCACACATAAACACTAGCCTCCACAGCAGCTGAGGTTTTAACTCAGCAAGACAGAGAGACAAAGCCACGGCCTGATAAGAAAAGTCTTGACAAGAACAACCAGGCAGGCATCTCGACACTGTGCTCGCCTCTGGTTGATGAGGGTGACACATTTGGGGAGCGGAGGATTTACCTGGTAGTTTAGAAATGTGTTCAGAATTTCTCTCTTTTATTTTCTCACAGAGAGAACAGTGTAGGGAGGATACATGTCAGGCAAAAATCCTTGAATAAAAACCTTGTTTAGCATTTGTGTTTTGAACATTTCCCCTGCTATGGGATACTGGAATAGAAACACATCTACCTGGGAAGCTGTAGGGAAGTGAGGAAATGTTCCCATAGTGTTGAAAGGATTTCAGGGGACGTTATAGACAGGACCACCAAGTGTAAGATAAGCTCTTTTGTCTTGGGCTGGCAAGGATTCGTGCCCACACCTCCGTTCATGTTTTCAATATGCTAGTGAAGTGCTGCAATGTTGGACAGTCAGTCTAACACAGGCAGTCCTTGTCAGAAAACGACTGCAGGTTGACTGTGAAAGAAGCTTATTACGACCCACAGTTACGTTTCTTCGGGCGGCGACCTCTAGTGTCCATAGTTATAATTGAGGCAGCAAAGGAGGAAGTCAGCCGAAGTAGTACAAAGAGCAACAAGTCTGTATAGAGAGAAGGTAGGGGACAGATGTTCGGGTAAACCAACAGGAATTGAGAGCACTGTCCAATGTGAAGAGTCAGCGGTGAATCATTATAACTTACTGACCTTGTTAAGTTACATCACATAACTGAAGTTACATAAATATCATAGTTATTTCAAGCCAAACCAGGATGTTTTCCTGAACCTCATTGAGTACTATTAGTGCCTAAATCTAACCTAACTGAGCACAATATGAAGCTCCTGTACGGCTGTTGCTGGTACGCTGCAATTTGACGCCTCGGAGGATACCCTTATTTCCACCTCCATTGCCATGTAAATCCAAGACGTCGATGTGCCGGCAATTGAGGTGTTGATTACATGCACTGTTGTCCGACCCACAGCCGGGAGTTTTAAAACCAGGAAACAGCTGATCACAGCAGTCAGTTCATCACTTCATCCGCGGACGTCAAGATGAGCAACTGGATCCGCTGAGATCCAGAAGATGCCAGTGTCTCCTCGGTCTCTGTAGCTGTCTTTGTTGTCTGCTTGTTGTTGTAGCGGCAAGCTACTAATGGTCGCTACTTTCAAATTAAAAGCCCCCCTGCTAAGAACCCAGCTCTAAACTCCAAAGGGGTGCAATGTAAAGCTCTTATTTTGAAGACAAATTCAACCTGCTTCTCCTCACGCCCAACTTCGTGCTTCACGCACGTCACATGTTTACGTCTACCCCAGTGGCGGCCAAGTGCCGTCTTTATGGAAAATAAGGAATATTACACCTCCCTTTTAGAAAGACAAGTCGGCACATTGCAGCCTTTACCTCGCTGCAAATGTGCCACCTTTTCTATCAAAAAGGGGCTAGTGATGCATGCCGTTCTGGTAGTCACTGGCAATCGGTGACTGGGGAAGTTATTATGGATGATACATCTGGTGCTCGGTGCTCAACAAAGTCCCTAAACTGTCATTTCTAGCCATTCCTGTCATGCTGGGAAATAGGATTAGCGTCTTGTTAGCATGGGAAATGACAGTTCCAGGTGAGTGCCTGGACACGCCAGAAGTTGCGTTTTCACAGCAAAAATTCTTGCAAGGTATCATGGAGGCTAGAATTATGGTGGGTAAAGAGAGTGATTTCAGACCAGGCCCTGGAGGGTGCCGCTTTCGACAACAACTTTCCTCCTCAATCCCTCCATTATTTCCCCCCAGTCCGACCTTTAACACAACACTGTGTTTACTGGAAAAATATGTCCACAAACAGTAATTTCCTGTTGTTTTACTGTCTGCAAGAGCCGATCGACAGCATGATGAAGAGTGTCAGAGCACTTTCGTCCAACCATCGTCTTTATTAGAGTCTGTCCATGCAAAAAACAACAAAAAGTGATGTAATCGCAGCCGAAGCACAGACTTCTCATTTTCATTTAATTAAGACAGGACCCAGGTTGTCTGGAACATGCTGATTTGTTGTGATGTGCAAACACAGCCACTGCGCTTTTAATATAACAACAGCCTCACACACACACTCACACAACCACAGTCCCTTTCCAAATTAGAAAACTTACAAAGTTCAAAGCAACAGCATTTTGTCACCTAGCAATCTGTGGTGGATGCGCGGAGGTCTTAGTCAAGAGGCATGCAACTAATCTCACTTAAGAAGTCTTGCTCATTTCCTTGTTTATGAACATGCTGATGAATAATGTGGTGTGAAATGTCAAGCTCTCAGCTTCAATGGCTGTCTTTAAAAGGACTGGAAGCAAGCTGTGAGTGGGAAGACGGATTTATCCCTGTGAAGGAGAACACCGCCGTTCCTCATGTTTACACAGTTTGGTGCTGCAAGTCTGGCAAAAGTACCCATGTAATGAATGTCTTAATTGTTTTTTGATCCTTTAGTCTACACACTTTTATTTCTATTTAAAAAAAAAGTGAGATTATCTTTCAAACAACTCATTTCCATAGAGATGAATGTACTGACACGACTGAAATTACCTTGAAGAGACATCATCTCACCTTGCAAGGCAGAGTGCTCCAATTTTCACCTTTTTGAGAAAGATTTCACCACAGATTTGGCGTTTGAGCAAACAAATCAATACTTTTACTGTTAAACAGGAGCCGATAAGAGAACGAGTACTGTGCGCTCAGGTTTTTCAATGTTGTTTTGTACTGATTTCAAAAGAAGCGGGTGTGTATTGACATTGAGCTCATTTTAATGACTGCTACGCAACTGCAGAAGAGGTGAAGGCCGCGGGAGGGTTTTATGAGGCATAATTAGTAAAAGCTCAAACACATGCTGAACGTCATTAACAGCTACTCTTGTGAGGACATGTTGCTGAAGCATACTAGTGAGAAGAAAAAAAACAACAACAACATGTGAATCATTACTTGAAGTGAAGGTCCAGGTTTTTAGGGTTAGAGGGGTTAGCAAGGTTTATTTATAGCCGACACCTTCAACCTCAGTGATTACAGGTTGTTTGATGTTTATTTATTTTTAAAGGTATCTTACTTCCATCTGTATGTGCAGCGCAGATTTCTGCCCTCCTAAGTGCGAACAATGGCATGACTAAAGCTGCTGTTTCTTTTGTTTGCAACCTCATGCTTTCTGCATAATTTCACCCCATTATGTCTTTTTTGATGTTCCTGTGTTCTCTTTGAGGAGCAGGGCTGGGTACCAAACTCGGGACTTTTAAGTGTACCGACTTCATTATGTCAGTGCTTCATAACAACTTGCTTGGTGACAAATCACCTGAGAGCACATCTTTACAGTAACGTTATAGAGAGAAAGACGGTGGGAGATGTCTCCCGAAAACTCAGCCACTGACTGCGTCCAACATTCCTGACCCACATGCTGTTTAGATTAGATTTAATTATTAGATGAAATAAGTATTTATTTATTTTTGTTTTGATGTTGGAAACCTCGGTATGAAACCAATATTATGTGAACGGCATTATGTGAACGGCATTTTGTCTATGAGGAAATATTACAGCAGGCTTACTTTGATTCCAGAATCAATTTTATATTACAAGCACTCAGCCCGCTAGCTCCATGCTAACACATAATGGGAATTTCCCATTAATGTGGAGGCTAGCATCGCTGCCACGGTAAAAGTATATTTACAAACGATACATTTTAATTCACATACTTAACCCAAAACAATATGTGTGCTCATATTCACAGCCATATACAGTATTCAATATGCTTTGGAAACAAAATTATAACTGCTGACTTCACATAATTGATTTAATCTGCTGCTGTAGCTTCAACACTGAGTCGCTACAGCAAGCTCAAGGGGTCAAAATGCAAACTCAAAGTTTTCCAATCAATATAAAATACAATCACCAGTGGAGACATGGTGTGCCAGGAGAGGACAGCATCTTCAAGTTTTCACTTATATTCATTCTTATAGCACTGGGTTGATGAGCAGGAACAGCCGAATGTAACAGTTTACTTCATAATATATTTTATTTTACATATTTATGTATGGTACATCAAGATGCCACTGACAAAAAACTTACTGAGTGACTGACATGCGATGTGCATTGTTAATGGAAATAAGACTCTTGATATATCAAGTCTAGAAGTGACTGATTCAACTGGTTAGAACGGAAGTAACTTTTTTTGCTACTACAAAGTACTGCAAAAAGGTAATGTTGGGGAGTCGGTTGAAATGTGAGCAGTGGCCAAAATGATCTGCTTCAGTTTTGTTTCCATTTTTCCCTTTTTCTTTTATTTGACAGTAGAAGTGCCAAGACATGCAGATATATATTCCTTACTCTGAACATGGTTGTTGACCATTTCTTGCTCACTTCAAGCATTTAATCACTACAGGAGATACAAAAACCAGCAGGCTTTTGCTGTCTGGTCTGACTACAAAATAAAAAGCACAGGTGAAGCACATTTGGTTAATGATAGCTCAGTTCCATCAAATGCCCCAGTAAGCCTCGGCAGTGAGTCAGCATGCACAATACAACCTCATCTACTTTTTATACAGCCCAGGGCGTCACTTTGTGTCGGAAAGCGGTGGGAATATGAGGGCTCAGACGAAAAGACACTTCCAAAATGGTCCTCAACGTATGGAACTTTTAGGTATTGTATGAAGTACAAGGTTAGGGTTGATAATAATGATGGGAAAACACTTAATGTATGGCTTGTTCTAATCAAAAATAAAACAACAAACGAACCTAAGCCACTGAGGGGCTGCTGTACCGGTACTTGTAGTTGACCCGTCGTCTTCCGGGTCCAATGAATGAATGAAACACTTGAGCGTCGTATGCAGTCACCAAACGTTTATTCATGCCGTTGCGCTCTTAACAAATAAGTGACCGCAGCCGAACTGTGCACACTCTTACATTAACTCTGTCACTGTAATGCAAATTCAAACTAAGGGCTCGCATGTTTGCCACAACGCAACAATAAGACGACGATGATGGTCAAAGACTGTGTACTTCCACCGTCAGCAGCACACCTGCTGAGTAATTACCTGTGGCTCTATTTATAAATAAACAAACAAAAAAATGGCTCTAACACTTACAATGTGCGTAAAAAGAGCAGGCTACCACAGAGTTGATATGAAAATGAGTAAAATTCAACCAATCATGACTTCATTTTCTTATTCTTAATTTATCTCTCTTTTTTAAAGCTTCCATTTTACCATTTGTTTTCTTTTGTTTTCTTTAACACATTTAAGATGAATTATATCGATCAATTAATACATTTTTCTAAACACAAGGTTTAAATATGTGAGACTATGGATTAAATTGAGACAGGGATTAGATAATTTCTATTTAATTCTTATTTTAAACAAAAGTTTACACAATTGAAAGTTTACACAATTCATTCATCAGTTTTTATACAATTCAAACACCACCAATGTTAATCTCCTCCAAAGGGAGAAAGGGAAGAGACATAAGAAACTACAGCAAGCAGCATTGTGCAGTAAATCACTGTTTTATTAAGTACCATAAAAGAAATGAGGCACAATGATCAATACTTTTGTAACACTTGCCCATCTAATGTATTATAATCTGATTTTACAGTGTGAACTAATATTGTTACCATCTAGTGAAAATAAACTTTGTCATGATTTTGCATCAGAATCAGCATCAACCAGTCACAGCTGCAGGTGCTGATGGAGAGTAAACCGTTTCCTGGTGTGAGCTACTTTTCAAAACAAATGCTTTTTAAACAGTGATGGGGACAGAACTGGTCATTTGTGAAATGTTTTGGGCATTTTGCAAACCCATTCAATTGCCGCTGAAATACTTTGTGATACAATATCCCGTCACAGCGACTGCAGCACAATGTCACTTTGTTATAGTTAATTCACACCAGAGCTTTTCCTGGAATGACAAACCAAAATGTCTGCTGTGATGTTGGTCTGTTTGCCGGTGCTGCTTTTGCCCCTGCACACCTCTGGTCCACCTACACAAGTGATTTCACTTTGGCTCATTAGGCCTGTGTTAAAGTCTGTGTGGGTGTTCAGGATGTTCAAGTTTCCATCCACAAGTTTTAACTGGATTTCTGTCGGGTGATTATGAGGAGATGGTACATCGAGATAAAACAGCAGCCGGCACCGATTCTTCAATCTGGTGGCATAAAAACTGTTGCAGAAATATGATGATGTAGTTAAAAAAGAGCTCCAGTCGAACCTAAAATGACGGATGATAGGATAAAAATATGACACTTCTCATGATTTTGAGGGGAACGTTCTCGCTACACTCAGGTCTGATGTTTGGCTTGACACCGTTTTTTTGTCTATTTAACGGATGTGTCATGCATGAACGTCATCATTTGTTCTGTTTCCATTGCACTTTGTCACATGTTCCTTTCATATTATTTTTCCAGCTCAGACAATTTCTTAATTTTCATTTCACAATCTGTGAAAATATTTCAAAATTATTTTTTCCTGTGTGAAACCAAATGTTGTTGTTTTTCCAGGAGAAAAATAAAACTTTCAACAGAGTGAATTGTTTTGTTTTGCCAAAACTTTTTTCACTTCATTTCCTACACAGAGGAAAAACTATTTCTTCTGTATGTTATCACCAGTGTTGGGTGTAACGTGTTACAAAGTAATGTTACTTTTTTCAGTAACGAGTAGTGTAAGGCATTACTGTTCTGAATGTAGTAATCAGATTACAGTTCGCCAAGCTCATTGCTTACGTTACATTGTTAGGTTAATCAATTTCAAGAGCATAGTCGCCGGCATCACACACAACGGGGCCAGTGATTGATTGGGGTTTGGCACGAGGTATCTTTCACCATCACCGATTGGTTAGTCGCCAGCCGCAAGGGGAGATGGGATAACAATGGCAGCGTCAACAACACGAACAGAACATGCTGCTGCATGCGACTGCCACTTTTGACGGTTGGAGATACAAACATTACTTTGAATTTGTTGAACGTAAGGAAAATAACTTGACTGTAAGGTGCACTCTTTGCCCGTGTTGGAAACTTCTCTCCACTGTTGCTAACACTACCTCAAACTTAATGAAGCACCTACAGAGACAGCACGCACACACAAAGTTTGTTGCGAGCAAGTAGAAAGAATGCAACGAGTAATGTAACTAGCAATGTAACTAATTACTTTCTTCAGGGAGTAATCATGTAATGTAAGGCATTACTATTTTGAGAGTAATGTGTAATATATTACTTTTTTGAGTAACGAGCCCCAACACTGGTTATCACAGATGGAAAAATAAATAATGAATGAACTTGCCAAACTTTTTCCCACCAGTTCTCCAGCTATAAAACACAGGAGAGAAAAACTTTAGCTCAAACTTAGAAATGGAGAATTCCTTAGAATGGATCACCAGAAAAAAAAAAAAAACAAGAAAAACATCTTCACTTGTCCTTTAGGGCTTCTGTAGACATCTCTTTGACCTTTTGTGATTTGTACTAGCTTTATCAGTTGGAGATTTGACCTTGAAGCTGAGCAGCAGCCGAAATAACAATAACACATGCATGGGTGTGCATGGCCTTTAAAGGTTACTCTTACACTGCGCTGTGGGAAGGGATTTCTCGGTAAATGTGTCTTCACTTTTTGTGAAGTGTGTTTCTTAATTGGCTCTTCAGAGTATTCCTATATGTCATCGTAGGAACAGATAAATAGAGGCTTGGGTCTGTATCTAATCCCTTCAGATCCGTTTCAAGCTCCTGTTGTGGCCGCTCATTCTCCACTGCTGGAGCTGTTGCATCGCGCTCTGCTGCACTGTTGGCTTCTCTTTTCCTCTTTTTGACCTTTTTCTCACCACAGAATAGTTTTCCAGGCTCGTGCTGGCATTTTCTCTGCTTTCTTTTTTTTCCCAACAGCAGGTAAATTTGCTTTTTAAAAACGGATCAAACCTGTGATCTTTTGCTAACCGAACGATCTCTCACCTGCAACCCACACATTTTGCTCCAGTGAAGTACACCACTGCTTGGCCCAAATGCATCCAATATAATCCTGACAATGCAACACAGCAGGGCTGTTAGCGGTTACAATAAAGTATTACGGGAACATAAAACACTGAATTGAAAAAATGGTTATTTCAAAAGCTAATTTGCCTTTAATCACCGGTTGAGGCTCATTCTGGCTTAGCGATTTAACACGGAGGATGTAGAGGGACACCTGTTTTTTCATCACTCCTCTGCTGGTGCTATTAAAATGGGTGGATGTGACAACATCCCACACCATCTTAATTACCTTCACTGAAATGGTTTAACCCATAATCACAATTGCAGGCTTGCAGGGTGGCCGATTGCGCAGCTGATTACCCAGAAACGTTGCTGTTAATGGGGCTCAAAGACAAGAGGATTCATTTTATAAAATAGGTAAAATATATTCACATATTTTACATTGATCGCTCCCCTTTAAACTTTTTTTTAAATATTAGATAGAACTTGCAGGCTTTCTGTCTTTCTCTTACCGTGCTCCACAGGGCAGAAATTACCTCAAACAATCCTCACAGATATGAGCGGCTACTGCTGTAAAGGAGAACAGTGTAACTCAAGCTGCTCGCTCACTGTTAATATTGACCATGATTGTTCGCAAAGATCCTGAAGGATGGATGTTTGACTGCAGGATACAGTAGATGTCAGGGGGGAATTGTCGACTTGAGGGCTCAAGTTGAAAAGCTCAGTTCTCAGCTGATGAGGGCTCAGACAAAAAGAGAGTGTGTGGTGTGTTTTCATGAAGCATTAATGGCCACAGGACTGAGAACTCAGCATGGACTCGTTCAATTGGAGTCCTTTTATCACTGTTCAGCTTGAGAGAAGGTGCCGCAGAGAAAAACGTTGTTTTCTAACCATTTGCACATCACATGTTTCTTTTCCGTTCGATATGTTCATGTTGAGCTTTGAAATATTTCTTTTGGTGATGCATTTAAATGGTTGCAGGAATCTGTAACATCTGGGACAGGAGTTAACTTACTGATGTCTTTCTGGCTTGATTGATCAAAGAGCAACACAGACTGTTAGAAGAAACTGTGTTTTTTCGACAGCCAACCCTCATATCTTTGATTTTTGGGACTCCCCAAAAGCGCTGAAATACCATATTACTAACTGTTACGGCTGTGTTTCTATGGAACAACATTTAACTAAAGACAAACTACATGTTTACAACTGCACATTGAAGTTAATTGGTTACCAAGTTTAACCTCTTTCTGCAAAACAGAAGAAGTGTATCATACAAGTAAGGATCTCAAAATCATAAGCAACTTCTAAGTAATGCTGGGTGATATATCCTTAAAGTATTAGTGCAGTTTCTTTAGGCTATATTTCAATACATGATATATATCACGATATTTAGAAATCTCCGCAAAAGCTCTTCATAAATGTCAAGACAGGGCGACAAAATCAAATAGCACAATACCGAATGCTTCAGTATATTCAAAGGTGCACTCTGTAGTTTTGGGTAAGAAGTTTTAATCGCAAGAGAAATATTGTTATTGACTCAATATTTTTTTTTATACCCAAACAAACTACATAAACAAGCTGTCTTTTTTTTTTATTACTGAATAAACTGAATGAACAAACTGACCTTTAAGGAAAACACAGTTTCATACTGTTTGAATCTGTTTATATGTGGCGGACCCTGCCACCTTTGTAGCTTCAAAGAGTGTTCTGGGGACCTTATATTGTAAATATTAAAATTCTGAGTTTGAATTTCTTCTCAAAAACTAAATAGTGCCGTATGTCAGAACATTAGCTCAAGAACTGCAACAGGAACTGAAAAATTCTAAGACGACATCTGGACTCACATCACAATAACAATATAATTTTGATATATTACCCTGCTGTTCAAGTGCTGCTTTTGTTTTGTGATTGTTAAAAGTACCCCCTCTCTGTTGTTATTCAATAAAAGAACCGTTAAGGTTTTTCAATTGTCTCTGCAAGCTGATTTTCATAATGTTTTGAAATTAAAGACACAGCTACCTTTACATGTGGTGTATTGTTGTAAAATATGTTGGTTTTTTTGTCAGAGTCAGAGCTGGAATTGGATTCAAAAAGCATTCGGGTGCATGAACCGCGCACAAGAATGAATAATTTGAGCTGCAAATGGCTTATTTGTAGCACAAAACACCACGGTAGAGTTTACTGAGAGCACTTTGAATATTGATGAATTGCATGTTGTTGTACATGCTACAAAGCTTTAACAGAGTGAAAAAAAATTCTCGCCCGTGTTTCTCTGAAGGTCAGATGATGTCGACACAAACAACTGGCAGGAAATCTTTGTCTGCTTTCACAGTTCTATGTTAGACGACCTGTTGCACTTGTTTGAATTTTTCGTGTCCTTGAGCGCAAATAAAATGAATACACTCGTATACTGGAGTTTGACCGGACAGTGTTTCATTCTATTTGCACAAATTCTCAAAAAGACCACTGAAAGAAATCCACCAAGAACTCTAGGCTCTTATCCACCACCCTGAAGAAAGCTTCAAGTGTTCCTCATGGTGCAGCTCATTTCTGCCTCCTGTTGCAGCTTGTATGAACAGGACCAGGTGCCTAGTTTGTCCAATCCTTAAAAACAACTGCATGTTTAATAAGTAAAAGACACTCACAAAATTCAGAGCACGACTATAATACAATAGCATCACCAGGGTCATTAAATACCAACTCACCACGAACATCCCAGTTCATGTCATGGACTTAGAATAAAAAAAATAAAAACTTCTGCTAAATTCATGGGACCTTGCCAAAGCCTTTATACTTCTCTTCAGTTATTACTGTTTAAGTTTGGCCTTCAGAGCTACATTTTTTAGATTCACTGTATGACTTTTATACATCCTTCCTGGTTCCTGGTCCTTCAGATTTCTTGAATTTGCAGCAAAAATTCCAACCCACACCAGTGAAAAATAAGCCATTAGTGAGGCTAACTTTAGAAAACACATATAGAGGATTTCAAAGTATCATGAAATTAAAAAAAAAGAAACATAACTAAACCAGAATGACACTTAGGAGGCCTCATACCTCCGCCAAGGCCCAACAGTCCTCCTTTGCACTCACTCAGATACCAGCCAAATACACCTGATGGCTGTCATCAACATCCATGCATTTTTCTGAGAAATTACCAACAATGTTGCAAAAACCCTTTATATCAAACCCAATATTAGAAGAGACATATTATGCTCACTTCTAAGTTCATAATTTGATTTGGGTAATGACTAGAACAGGTTTATATTTTAACTTTGCAGCTGCAGCACTGTATTGCCCCTCTGTCTGTTTTAGCTCCTGGCCCCATTCACACAGCCGTATGTATGCGGGGTTCCTGCGCCAATTCTCCGCCTCCTCCTCTGTGTGAACGTTTCAGATGCGGTGAGGGGGGAAATTTCGCTCCGGCGCTGATCCTCCTCTGAAGGTAGTATCAGAGACGCAATATTTCTGAACCGCCCCAGTGTGAACGGATAAGCCGGCGGCGAGGAGCGAGGGTGTGTCAGTCAGACAGTCTGATAACTACACAGGTCTCTCACTCAACTTAATAAAGAGAAATGTCCCACAAATCAACGTTACATGACCGAACAACAGTAACATAGGGTTAGGTCACCGGCGAAAAACTTTAACTCATGGAGTGTTTGTGATGAAAATAAATCACCGACCGAGACTTCAGTGAACTTTCCTCCAGAAAACAGCCTCCGTCCCCGGGAGTGAGTCAGACAGAGTCCCGTTTACTGATATTGATTATGTAATTTATAATGAAAAACGTAACTTCGTCACTTTCCAGGATGTTTGGTGGGTCAGGATCTCAATCACTACACATTATAACAGCATCCATATGATTATAAACTGTCCGCGGGTTTAGATTGACAAGGGAGACACCTGGGAAACACCGACGTCATCATCATGACGTATATCGTCACGCCTCTTTAGGAGCCGCAGCTCCGGCTTTTTGTGTGAACTCACACACCCCAGCTCGTCTGGCTGCTCGGCACTGTGTGAATCACCATCGGCGGAGAATTGGTGAACCACTGCTCCGGAGTTAATCCGGAGACGCTGTGTGAAAAGGGCTACTGTCTCTTTCCCAAATACAGTCTCCTCTGATTGGTCAGCTCACACATGCCTGACCCAGCACTGCTGACAACCACAGAGCAGCTGTGCTTAATCAATTCTTACATGCCAAACTAGCCGCAAAGACATAGATTATGTGCATGACTCACAAAGTCACAAAGTGAAAGGTAAGACGTCTGACCAGTCGATTCAGGAGCAGTGTTTTCTGTAGAAAAGAAGAGCTTCTGCTTGACCTTTTTAATGCTCAAGATCTTTTACATGCACAGCAATATATTTA
>OMLP01029532.1:9688-25569 GCA_900302685.1 Spondyliosoma cantharus
GGACAAAAGCCACCTTGGCATCACATTTGTCCAGTTTTCTTACATATTCTCAAAAAAATGTGCCACAAAATGCAACATGCACTGTCATTGGATGCTTTTCAACAGCCTTTCAGTACTTTGGGGTAGATTTTTTTAAAACCCCAACCAAAATGATTGTGCCTCTGAAGACTTCATTAAAGGATCTCTACAGCACAGCTATAATCACTTAGCTGTGTGGGCAGTATGCCGCTATATATATTACATTAAGGCCATATTTGACTAAGAGCAGCCCCAGTGGGATCGTAACCACGAGCACTAGACGTGTTAGCGCCTCGCTCCAGCCTCGGCAGCAACACTTTGTGCGACGGAGGATTTGAGGACACTTTCACACTGTGCACGTCTGTGTCATCAGGAGGCATCTGTGAGTTTATGAGCATAAGTCTGGCCGAGGATTTGAAACCTTTCAGATGGGAGACTGACCCACATACGGAGCTGTTTCTCCAGCCAGGCGGAGGGTCTCATAAGCCTCGCTGTAATTGAGGGCCAAGGGAGCACCTCAGGAGTGACGGCCGCTTAATGAGAAATTATAGTTCTGCTGATGCTTTCAGAAAAAACCTGACTCCATTTGATAGTAATTACATCTCATATGGTTTCATTACGCCGGCTCCTTATTTGGATTAGGCAATATTATGGCTGAAATGGGAGAGGATAAACTCTGCTGGGATTAACACCAGTTTGAGACCCCCCACACATTCTCTCACACACACACACACACACACACAAACTGTGATAAATGAATGAGGTTCAGCGAGTGAGTCCAGCCAGAGAGGTCATACAAAGTTGTTCAAATTACACCGCAAATTTATCTTAATCATGCTCAAACTCTTTGTTGTGTCAATTAACTTCCAGTCCCACTACAACAATACAGAGGATTTAGTCTGAGGGTTCATTCTTGACAACGAAGGACTTCAGTGACCACCTGTCCGCCCCAAGGTGGTGACCACACTAGCAGCATTATTCTAATTGGTTCCTGTGGGTTTGAGGGATTTGGGGTGCAGAGATTATGCGCTCTGGGTACTTCCCGTTTCCTCCGCTGGGGCTCTGAGCTCTTAAAGCTGGTTAAAGAGAACGACTCCATGAGACGGTAAATTCTCTTTTTGTCACCGCAGCTTTTTCATCGTCAACAAAAAGACGGAGGAAAATCTTGCAGTTCTAGTTGCTGAACAGCTGATTCTGTCCAGTCTTGTACCACTTGGAGTAACATTAGTAGGACTAAGAATATCAGGTAAGTTTTAGATTTGCTTGATTAGTTAATAAGTGACAATCGAGCACGTTTCCACGAAGCATAATGGCTCTCACGACAAAAAGTGGCTTCTATCAAAAGACGTTCTCGTGCACCTTCATTAAAGACAGCTGCGTATCTGCTTCCAAGGCATAACTTCTGCATCTGCATCTCTGTATTTATAGATTTTTAGATCGATTTGAAAGTGATGACAAGTTTCAAGACTGGATTTTGCTTTTCTTCGATTTCTTCAGAAGCTTTTAAAACATTAAAATGATCCGCAGTAGGGCTGCACAATTAATCAAAATATTATCGAGCTCGCAAGATGACGAAGTGCAAGAAGTGCAATATCCAAATCGCAGAAGATGCAGTTGTTGTGGTTTTTTTTTTCATAAAAGAGTGCTGCAGAGATGCTCTGACCCACAAATCTTGCTCTCCAGGTGTAAGAGAACAACAACAAATGTCACATCCTCGTGATTTTAACACTCACTCCAACTAGTACCTTGCTCATTTCTCTTGGGAACGGTTGCTGGTGAAAAGCTCCTCTCTCACACTCTCTGTGCTGTACCGGCTGGTTTGACCTGAAGTATGCATTGATAATATCCGGGGCTGCCGTGACTTCAGAGAGAGGCTTTCTCATTACCACAGATACTGCGCTCGAGATTAAAAGTGGTTCTGCTAAGTCAGAGGTAAGAGCCGGTGGATTTGAGATGCGGTGGTATTAGAGCTGCGAGTTTAGGCTTTAATCCCGGGCAGAGGTAGAGAAGGCGTCAAGGTTTTCCCCGTCTGAGTCTATCTCTCACACCCACACCACGCAAACACACAGAAGTTAACCCTCCGGCAACTTATCTGTCCTAACCCACATACACACCGACGCAGAAGTTAGGTCTTACCTTAAAAGTACCCCAAGTTCCCTACTCTCTCTCTCTCACACACACACACACACCTCCCCAAAACCCATCATCAAATCTCTTTCCCTTTCACCACCTCCATCCCCAGGAGAGGAGCACCGGCACTGAAATCTAATTAAAGACTCCATAAGCAGAGCTCAAATGAAACTGTCACATCAAAGTCGCCGCTGGGACAGAATGACACAAATCAATAAGACAGAGAGCTCCGGCAGATCCCCCCTCCGTGCACCCTGGAGACGACCCGGGCCGGGATTAGACCAGTCAGACAGCACTCTGACTGGAGTGGGAGTGATGGAGCCTGCTCGTCTACGTATCAATTTCACTGTCTGACTCCTGAAATTCTGCAACAAAGCTGTGATGTTTTTCCAAGTAGTGGAATCTGGGTGAATCTGAAGGGGCTGATGGGTGCTGGAGGATGAAATATTATTGGATGGTGAGTAGTCCGAGTCAGGCTGTCTACACCACCTTTATGCATCTATAGATCCATTACCCAATCCATTCACCTCTCTGAGTACTGAGTGTGAATATGGAGGCAGGTGTCAAAGCCGTTAGGGAAGCTTTGACTCTTAAAGCAGATTTTCTTTGTTTTACTACTGTGCCACATGAACGGATGACTTTTTGAAATACAGTCTGCAGCCATAGCTTTGTTATTGTTTAGGTGCTGACAATATCTTTGGGGTCAACCATCTTCTTCCCATCTTCTGCGTAAAGTACCCTGAACGAACATGAGTATCGGTCAGCAGAGAAAGGCATTCGGATGTCTAAATCCGAGCCAGTCAGGTATTATACTTTTCCAATTCTAATAGAAGTTTTATAGCCGTACGAATCCTGGAGGGAGCAGTGAAATGCAGAGAAAAATCTGGTCTGCATTTGTGAAGTGGGGCTCAACGGACTCACAGAATGGAAAGTTCCAGAAGATTGACAGGTGACTTAAGACAGAAGGAAGGAATGGAGAATGACTTACCTGCACGGACGAGAGTGGAGACGAGGTTCGAGGGGAGGCGGGAGCGGGGAGAAGACCATGGAAAGAAAAGAGAACAGAAAAGACTTAGTTTAGACGTCACAAACACAAGAGTAGGTCTGAAAGACGACATTAACTCAATAGTTTAACATCAACTTGGGCATAAATCTGCTCTTTGCCACAGGATATAATAAAAACAGAAAACGGACTAGATGCAGACATACACTTACACATTTAGATTGATGACGCTCTTGAAAAAAAACAAAAAGTATCGGATAGCAAATCCAGGGTTTAAGGTCTTGAATTGGTATACTGTCAAGGCTACAACCAGCAGCAGGTTAGCTTAGCTTAGCTTAGCTTTGCTCAAAGTCTAGAAACAGAGGGAAAGATCCTGGATCCCAATGTTTTGCTGCCAAAACAAAAAAAAAAGGAAAACCACAACCACAACCGATTTTAAACTGCGTCTTAATTAGTGAACTTCAGAATTGCTGTTGGACGGATTTTAAAGCTTTCCACACAGCCAGGCTAGCAGTTTCCTCTTGTTTGTACTTTCTAAGCTAAGCTAAGCTAACCATCGCCTCGCTCTTGCTTCATATTTAGCTTGCAAACATCAAGCGGCATAGATTTTCTCGACTGACTCTCTGCAAAGAATTTAAAGTGTATTTCCCAAAATGTCAAACTATTGCTCAGCTTCTTTTTAGGTTTCACAACTATTTGGGAGGGGAAAAAAAGTAATTCGCTTCACAGAGACTTTTAAATCCACATCTCTAAGCCGTAACAGGTGCATCATTAAAGTTAATGCCGAAGTGGTTGTAGAAATCGTTTCGTTAAACCTTGATTTCTGTGTTAATAAAATACTAATATCGTAGCAGCGATGACACACGGCTGATATTTTGTGTAATACAACGCTGCTCTATAATCCATCCGAAACCCTCCTTTCACCGACTTCAAAGGTTCTCTCAGGTATTGAAATGCATATTCAAGCCAACAAGAACCTGACAGACCTCCACCAAACTCACTTCTCTCCAACTGCCTCAAACTTTTAACACTCCACTGAGTGAGAGCCACAGGCTGTTTGGGACTAGACGGGCTTGTATTGGCCAATATTTCATTCAGCGCTGTGTGAACTAATCTTCCTCCCAGGCATCAAACCCAATTATGCATTACACAACGATACACTGCCAAACAACAAACGCATTGTTATTCCAGTTACCCTGGAACGACCACTAAGGGACACAATATTCTTCCTCCGCTTCCATTTGCGTCATCAAACGTTCTTGTTATTTGCAAGTAAACACGGAAAACATTAGATTTCAGTTGGAATCCAATCTCCTTAATACTGGCCTTGTTTGCACCATGATCTTTGGATTCAGGCACTTGTTAAGACGAATGCAATATAATACGCGATAAGAACAGATTTGATTCCATTTGATTTAACGAGAAACACGAAGCACCACAGAAGTTCATTGGAGTTATGTCAGGGTAAAAAAACTTTCATAGACTTTACTTTACGTCCTTCTACAGGTCAGCCTCTTGAAATGCATACTTTAAGTGTTCCCAAAGAACAGATGCTTCATTTAATTCTGCACCGTCTTCAGACATCCTATACATTCCCTTTCATTTAGGAAAAATAAAGCACATTATCCCACCCACTGCAAGGCAGTGCTTATGTTAAGAGACATCGATACTTTACAGAGCGCCAGGGGAATAGGAGAGTGGAGCCGGCCTTGTTGTTGAAATAAGCACTTTTACTCTCGCGCAGACAGCAGAAATCTGCCAACGATACCTTACACAATGGCCATTGTCGGATGCGAATCTGCGAGGGAAGAGCAAGCAAACGGGCTAATTTGCTGTGTGAACAAAAGGATGTCTGTGAAAGCTCTGCAGTGACACGTTTCTGTTGCATTAGGGATGGAGAAGGGATTAGAGTCGAGTATGTGATCCTGTCTTGTCTGACTGTGATCTTTTTTTTGAAAAGACGCTGCACGGCTGACAGAAAAATGTCTGCGGGAAAACAAAATAATGGGAGCCGAAACAGAAGTCTCCCCCTCCCACATTTATTCCTCACCCATCCTGAAGAAATGCCATCAACAAAAGGAAGCCATTGTGGTAGTCACCTTTGTGAATTCACTCGGATTTCTACAAAGAGGGGTTTGTTGAAGACATCCTCCTTGATTCATTATTACAGCACCATTAGAGATGACACCTCGGCAGCCACTTGTCTTCCAGGTCCCTCAATCAATTTCAAGGTTGGCTGTGACTGTTTCATCTCGACATCGCTGTATTCTGTTTCATGCTTCTTTTCATAAATTGAACATCTAGATCATGTTCAAGGGTTTTAAAAAAAAAAAAGGATAAAGGACCAAACATCCTGCGCAGTCACTTGTATTTGTTGTGTTTGTTTCAGTAGATCTTCATTAGGTAGGATGAAATGATTCCAACCCCAAAAGAAAAATACTTTGCACATCTTCTTCGTGAGCCTGGTGCGTAGGACAGGTACGAGTAGACCATGAGCCTGATGAAGGTCTAGTGCTGGAGTTAGACAGTGTGCGGGAGTTTGCTTGCAACCCATTCTCTTTAAGTTTATACCATAGAATCTGGATTTGTATACAACTTTTGCATCAATGCGATGACGTGCCCTGATTTGTCAGGTATTAGATTTGTTTAATTAGCCAAATAAAGTCTTACCTTTTAGTGATTTGTTCCTGAAAATGTACTATGGTTAGGTTTTTTATCCAAGTAGAGAGTAAAAATACGTATACAACTTCACATCCAACATGGGATTTCCAAGATTTGTACTATAGGTACCATTTTATTACCACATCAGATGCAGTTTCCAATGTATTTATCCTCTTTTTGTGCAACTAGTGTGAGCAACGGAATGCTCTATGAATTACAAAGCATCTTAGAAGACTTCTGGATCTGGGCAGAGCCAGATGATCAAGAGCATGTAAACTGAGCAATGCTACAACAGCCTTTTTCCCCCCGAACCCCTAAATATGAAACAAAGTGGCGTATTTCTTTATCTACTTTGGTTTAACAGTAACCTCTGCAATACAGATGATTCTCGACAGTTGTGCAAAAAGACAAAGTGAACCAGTTTAAATATAAACTTTACTATCGTGTTGCCAACTTGAACCAGAACAAGAGTTTCACTTTTGATGGACAGTTCCTTGAGAGCGAAGTCATGCAGAACACCGACTCAGAGTCAGACGTGAGTAGAACTGGCTCTACAACAGTTGTTTACAGGTGAGCGAATTTGACACAACAGTTTTATGATAAATAGTCGATATATTCATACATAAACTTGCAAACTTTCAGTGACTGGCATAGCCCTTTTCTCTGCGCCTGGATATCCGGGGAATGCGTTTGTTGATCTGCTTGGTATTCCGGCAGGCTCAGCGCACAAGTCAAGCATAGCAGATACGTCTCTGCAAGTCATCACAAACCCCGGAGCAGAAGGTACACCCTGACTGGGCATGGAGACAGAACATTTCACAGTCTGACTTCAAACACATGGTCCTCGCAGAATCACTGTTGGTGTGTGCATGTGTGCAGCAGCGTGCATCGAAGTTTGGATGACCAAATGAGGAACTGCAGACCGAACGCGGTGTGTGTGTATATATATATATATCGATGTGTACAAGCACTCATTTGCAAACATGCCCATTCACATCCCCCTCAATCTCCTTGCTTGGGTTAAGCTGCTGCTTCACATCCCTGAGTCTTATCTTAGCTCTATGAAAAAGCTACAAAACTAAGTTCCCATGACCGAGTTAAGACTCATAAAACCCCCTCCATTACAACCATTATGAAATAATTGCATCATTTTCATCGCCCCATAAAAAGCTTTCTATTCGGTTGAACTCAGACAGATTTGGTCTAGATAAGTCTTAATCAGGCCTGTCAGGGCACAGTTCCCCCTAGTCCCAGTCGTACAGCATCAAAGGCAAAAATTCCCACTATGGGCGAAGGCGTGGGAGGTAGCTGGAGCTATAAGAAGGACAAGCAGACAGAAAGAAAACAATGGAAATAGATGGGCAGAGAGGGAAAGAGACGCTGACAAACAGCAGGACGGATCTCTCAGAGGCCTTGGTTCAAAGCCGACTGCATGCCTTGGACTGTTTTAATGTTAAGTCGACCAAACGGACAACAAGTGCCGCTCCGCTTCTCCAGGCAATTAATCTCGCGTAAGCCTAGTGAAGAGAGATTTCAGAGAGGGCTAAATAAGTCTGCATACATTTTCGGAGCCAATTACCGTGACGAGTACAGGAGGAAGGAGGAGGGAGAGAAGGATGGAGGGAGACGAGGATGGTCGGACAGAACGAGAGTGAGGGAGGAGGTTAATGGAAAGGAAGACACGCGGGAGGAGAAACGCAAACGAACGCGTGAAACAAAAACGGGAAGGCGGACAGGGTAGGATGGCGAGACTTTTTTTTTGGGTCAAATCCTGATCTGAAGAAAAGAGTCGAAATGAAGACAGATAGAAGATGTCGGCCGAGGCCGGAGGTTTACCCACAATTCACAGCAGTGGCTCTGACATGGATTGTGTTCATTTAGCTTGTCAAAAAGAAAATGAGAGATAGCTCAGTGTCAAAACACACGTCAGTAGTACTCCATGTCTAAGGGAAAAGGATGTGAGGCCTGATGCTTTGAGAGGACAGCACAGACAAAGAGCTTTTTTGGCTGCATCGTTGAGCTTAGCTGTCACTAATGCACTTGCACTGACAGATAACCATTATTATGGATGCTGTTAAAGCTGAATGATGTCGCTGATGGAGATATAATCGCATTTAAGGAGTCTTGTACAACCCGTTGGAAAAAGTAGTTAAACCCAGAATGATTTATTTTTCAAAACTGCCGTGTGACGGTGCCGAGCTACTTCAGCGGATGAGGTGAAAGTACTTCGCTCGCCTGAGGAATGTTCTAATATCAGCAGAGGTGTGTGAAACGCTTGACTGCGGCCATCGAACTTTCATGAAATCATATCCACAGAAAAATAACACGGGGGGCTCGCGGGGGCCAACATTTGTTGCTTTCTTTGGCGACCGCAATTACCGACACATTTTGAAACCAATTGAGGAAACCTGGGGTCCGCTGAAAGCTGCCACACTCCTCTCTAACTGCTTCTGACAGCAAGTGCAAAAAAACAACATGGAGGATAGCAATGTCAGGAGGAAAATCCCCCAGACTGTGGCTCAGTCAGGGGTCAGCGGTTTCTGTGTCTGGTTCGGCGGTGCCACCTTAGGGTTGGCTTTCCTTTTCAGACATAACACTGTACAAATACACAATGGGATCTTTGACAGGAAAGGGGGTCTCGGTTTTGAATGAAGGGTGTGGTTGTGCGGACTGGTGCTAATGTGGGTTTAATGGCGTTTGATGCGAGTGCAGCCAAGTTAATGTTATTCTGTTGTTAATGGTCCTCTTGATGAATCAAATAACAGACCTCGTGTAACAAAAATCAGCAGTAATCGCTATTTTCAAAGCACGTCTGGATTACGTTGAGATTTATAGGGGCGACGTAACTTTGAATGAAACAAACAACCAGATAGCTTCCCTTTTTCAAAACAACACAGGATGAAAATGTGAGTTTATTCATTCATTACGTCTAGTATGGAGACATGAAATCAGATTAAAAAAAAAATGGTGCCTGGCCGACGGTCTGACTGGATCGCCAGTCAGCTTTCATTTTTTTCCGGGAACATTTCGTGCCCGGATTTAGTGAAAGCGATGTTTATAGGAAGGCATTCTCAACGCCAAGTGAGTCATTATTCTATGGTTGGATCGAAGCTCAACTTAAAGAATTATAAGAGATGTAAAATGTACATATATATGAATGTGTCCAAGCATGTTTCATCTAACTTGTCAAATATAGCCTTGTCTACTTTCTGTGACTGTGCAGCCACACACCTTTTTTTTTTTGTATTTTTTATTTCAGAGCATTAGTGTGCTTTTGGTGTATGTGAGAGTCTGCAATCTGTCTGCTCTCTCCCCTGCTGTTCTGTCAGAGATTGCAGAGGTTATTTCATAAAGGTCCATCTCCCGGCCTGCCTCAGACCCAATCATCCCCCCAGCAAATCTCATTTACACCAAACCCCGGGGACACTGCGGCCATTTCTGCTGCTAACTCTATACTGCAACAGCCTGCAGTGAGGCGGCAAAAACTTGTGAGTGGGGGGACAGTGCCTTCCCAATCAAATCAATTCTCATCCAAATGTAGGTTTTACATCACTGCAGAGATAAATCCTAATATGATCCTCCCAGGAACTCATCCTTTGTACACACCCATACGTGTTCTCTCTTGTCGCTGTGGCTGCATGTCTGATGTTTATGTTTCTGGTGGTCGAGGAAATGCAAGTTGTTCTTCTAGAAGAGTTTCAGCTATGGGAAATATACACATGTCAGCTCTTTGCGATCTTACCCACATTTGGCTGCTAAAATAAGATGTGCTGGTGAGGTGGACGTGTAAGAAATCCACTGCGCGTAGGAATAGATTTAGAGAAGGGTTGCATCTAATGATCATTTTCATCTTTTTAATGGTCCCTTAGGGCAAAACAACAAGCTGTGACTTCCTTAAATTGCTTTTTGTGTCTGATCTACAGTCTAAAATGGCCACATTTCCTATTTAAAATGACATAAACAAGCAAAACCAACACATCCTTTCCTAAAGGGAACTGAAACCAGCAAATGTATAGTATATTTGCTTGATAAATGACCTAAAGGACACATATGCTCATTTACAAAATCAGAAGTTAACTACTAGAAAAGGTTCACATGCTTTAATGCTCTTTTTTTTAGCTCCTGTCTCTTTAAGGCCCCACCTCCCAAATACCCAGTCTCCTCTGATTGGTCAGCTCACACACGTTTGAGCCAGCGCCACTAACGACAACGAAGCAGCTGTACTGATTCAAGTCTTACGTGCCAAACTGGCCGCTACGCATACATTTTGCAAATTGTGACATGGTGACGTGGTGTGATGTCACAACGTCATGGAATTAAAGGCGGGACTACTGACGAGGTGTTTCAGGCGTAGTGCTTTCTGTGGGCCAAAGGAGATTCTATTGTTGCAGACTTGGACCTTTTTAACTTTCAATATCTTTTAGATGCACAAGAACATATAACACACTGAAGGAAAGGGAAAAAAACATAGTCTCCTTTAAATTAAATAATAACAAATAAGAGAGAAATTATTAAAAAATGGACTTGCATTTGTCTACTGACGCTTGTCAAACACTTGCCAGATTCACCCATTCACACACACATTCATACACTAATGGTGGAGGCTGTCATGCAAGGTGCCAGCTGCTCATCAGGAGCAAATTGGGGGTTCAGTATCTGACGCATTAATATGCTTTTAAAATTGTTAAAAGCTGCTGTTAAATCCTGAAGACAGCTTGGAGTGATATTTTGTAAACGGACATTATTCTGATTTTCCTGATGCAACCAATCCCACCCATCTATTACTCCCTGCAGGTTAAATTAAACACCGTGAATGCCAATGACTCAAGTTAAGTGAAAAACAGCAGAAAGGATAAATCTTTCATACGTCTTATGCAAATACAGTAGACACAGAGTGATTAAAGGCAGGCATTACTCTTCTCAGATGCTGAGATTACCACATGTGCCTGCGCCGTGAGGAGCGACGAGGGTCACGACTGCGTGTTTGATAATGAGTTTGGCTTCTCCCCGGCTGGGTTGGAGCAGTCAGATGAGCAGCAGTGGAGAGGTCTGTGGTGTTTGTTTGCATCATGCTCAGCGTCAGACTTATCTGTGTCTCTGTTATGACAACCAAACTTGTTAGAGTGCTTCTGTGCATGTGTGTACCCATATCTGTGTTTGCATCATCTTCATCCGTGGCTCTGTTATGGCAACCGAGCGTACTGAGATCCATGTGCACGTCTGTTTGGGAGATGGGGGATTGCTCAAGGTCTGGCACATGGCTGCAGACTTACAAACTGCTATAGGTTTATAAGTTGCTGCAGGGCGACCAAAGGATTCAGGATTTGTCGCTGCAGATATAACAAATAATTTCCTATGACACATGACCAGATTTGCTTGCCAGAGACGCTACGAAAAAACAGAATATCTTTTTGGACAGACATTTTGGAACAAGATTTTGGAAATGGTAAACATGTTTTTTTCATTTGATTACACAAGGGCCTTTCCTCCACTACTGTAGCCTGAAGACTCGCCAAATTCTGCAGCTCTGTCGACATGGCAGCCATTCGGTTCATAGGATCATGATTTAGGTCCTTTGCAACAAATCTCACAAGACTTTAAACTTTTGATGTATATTTCCTACTGATCCTGGCAGCCATTACATTTAATTCATATTTGAACGTTAGAAAAATCAATTAGCAGACACTGACAGGGTTTTCCAAGAGGATATGAAGCAACCAGCCAGTGGGGGAGAGAAGCTAGCTAGGGAGCCAGATGGCGGCCCACCACTGACTGAGCTCGGTTCTGTGCGAGGTTTCAACCTGTTAAAGTCTGTTTTTCCCCCCGCCAATGTCACCAAGTGCTTGCTCATGGGAGAAAAGCTGTGTCTCTGCAGATACATTAATCAGATTATGGCCCCTAGACCTTATGAATTGGCGGCATACAAAGGAAGACTGATTGATTTACTCATCGATTGAAGGCATCTGACATGAGTTTGCATAGTTAGTCAATGGTAAAATTGACAAAAGTATCTTCGGACATTTTAAACTGTAAAATTACAGCCTGAAGCTGAGGCATAGCGAAAATCAATGCACTGAACTTAAACAAAGATACTTCATTTTGTCCAAAATTCCAAAGCGCCGCCTTTAAAAAAAAATATCTTGGCCAACCGACCATTTAAACAGAACTGACACATTACAGATGAGCAGTTCAACTCTCTTCTAATTTCACAAACACTTACAAGCGCACCCTTGACATCCTCTCCCGCTTTAGTTACTCCATATATCAGGCGATAACAGGATGTCTTGCAACTTGTGGTCAACTGCTGCTCGCAGGATTCAGAGGTCGTGTTTGGATCCGATTTTTAAAAAAAAACAGGCAGAAAGTGGAGCGGCTGGCCACGAGTCAAGAATCTGCTTATTTAACACTCATGCACAGTTCCTGAGATGTCAAGAAGAGAAGGATGACACACACACACACACACACATACACACACACACGCACACACACACACACACACACTGCAGTACACTGACCAGCGCCAACTTGGCACTTGTTGATTAGCCATAATGGATATAACATGCACTGACAGTGGAGAGGTGCTAGCCTTTATCCCCTCACGCCAGAGACTCAGTGAATGACTGAATGGCAGGATATCAGGGCACTCCATCAAATCCGGCGTCCCCCTCAACCTGCGGCTGCAGATAGTGTCGCTATCTGTTTACCCTGCCTATCAGACAGAATGCGGTTGTGTGAAAAGTCTATTGTGGTTGAATCGACAGGGCTGCTAAATATGGGGAACGAGACACCAGGAGATGGCCTCGATTGCACTGAATTTGAATTACCTTGTGCCGGTGCTGCAAGCTTTGCCTGAATAACGGCGGCTGAATAAAAAGAGCACACTGATATCAATTGCGGTGGAAGTTTGAGAGAGAATGTTTCATCAAGTTTCATCATCGGCTTATCTAGGTTTTCAGGGGTTTGTTTTAGCGCGTGATAATATTATCATTCGGATAATATTTTCATATTCCTATAATGCATCATGTAATGTTTTAACCTTTTAAATGTAAAAGAAAAAGGACATTTTGCTTGTGTTAAGTTCAAACACTGATTCATGGACAAGTGTGGAATTCTTGTTTGTTGAAAGCAAGGCTTCAGCAGATAAACATGCTTGAATTCCTCAAACTAATTGAATAAAGGCATAAGAATCCCAAGAAAACTTTATTAAACCATTAAAATGCCTTTATTGCCACAGCACGGTCATGTTAGGCCTGAAAAACAGACTCTGACGTGGTTCTGCATCAAACCTTCGTCAGCTTTGCAGTCGTTTGAGGTCAAACATTGACCACGCCACGACAATAAAAGGGAATTTAGCAGCTTAAAAGAGAGTGCTGGATAAAGTATTTGAAGAAAGTACCGGTGACTGGTCAGAATGTTGCTCCCAAACAAATAACGAGGAGCAGAGCCGTCAGCGCAGCTCTCTCTTCATACCCGACAGATGCTCGGCCATGATTCCTGCTCCGGTGTAACAACAGAACCTGCACTGCAAACCCCTCAATATTCACACCATAACAGACCACTTCTGGAACAATGGGAGCACTTGTCAGTGTTTGGGTTACCTCTGCTGTAACAACAGGAGGATGGGGGTGCCGACACACGAGATGACAGCGTGGTGGAGTTCAGCTGATTAGAATAGATCCTGAATCTCGGGGGTCAATGAGTTTGTTCCTCGTTTCAGCCTGCTCTGCCACTGGATAGCCGGGGGTGCTCGGAGGAAGTCATCATCAATGCTCGTGTATGTGTCTGTGCGATTACTGCACACGTGTACTTTCTCGTCATCTGCACGTATGTGTGTACATCGGTTCTGAAACTAGGACACCGTGCACAAATACGTTTTCTAACATGCGACTGTCACCCAGCGTTTCCGTGCAGCTCTCAGAGTTTCTGATTCATTACTTTTTATCTTTCAGAGGAATATTTTGATGCATTGAGGTCTATAACATCGTTTCACTGGCTGCAAAATAGGGTTGGCAATGTGATGAAATATACATCCTGAGATGATATAAATTCAAATGTCAAAGATTCCCCTGCACCATCAATAATGAATACAGCCATCTCTTTCATAAATTGTATTATACCATTGTGGGCAAGTTCTAAATCAGTGGGAGGGATTGCTTTATGGTAATATTGGATTGAAAGGATTTTACATTTACACTGACAAACCTTGAAATCCTAAAGTTGACTTTTAATAATTCGTTACGACTTCAAAAGGCCGTCAGAGTACACAGACGGTGGAAGGAAGTGACTCCGCAAACAGCGCTGATCACAGCACAACATCCTGTTTATTCTTTCATTCCTTCAACACTCACTTCCTGCCTGCATCCCTGCCACTTCCTGCAGGAGGAATTGACGCTCATTACTTACCAACAGGGCGAAAGGATGACAAAAACTGGAGCTACTGTGTAGCGATCAGTTCGAATTTTACCAGAAATCCGACATCCTCGTGTTAAATAACTTAAAAATTGGCAGTAACAATAAATAGCTGCAGTATAATGACATTAATAATGTAGCAACTGGATAATGTATTCCGTTTCATGCTCCTTTTGCGTCTCCTACTGCGTCAAACACATAAAATCACCTCCTTCCTGCCCTCCCTAACAAACACTAAAAAGCTGCCTCCTGCAGTGTAACAGTAACTACAGTCCCAGTGGGCGCAGAGATCACCCGAGGGAACGTGATGTAAGGCCTCAGAGGTTTAGAGACAAACTTCCTCCCGCTGGTTCAACTAGCAGACTGGTGAGAAAGTGCTCAGCGGTGTTAAACCTGGAACCACACTGACCCCTGGTGGTACCAGGCGGGATGACTGAGGCAGACTTCCTGTGGTGAGTGTGCAGACTGTGTGCTGTGTAAAAATCATAAGCTACAAGTTACAAGGACTCTCTGTTCGGCTTATTATGTGAAATAGAGTAAACAACTTTACAAACTTTTCTATACTTCCTGTCTTGGGGGGTGAATGTGTTGTACAGAGGTGCCATCTGGAGTTTTTTCTTTTCATTTCAAAAGTGCTAAGGCAAGTAAATGGACCTTGGTAGGAAATTGCTTTTGTTAAATCAAGACCGGACTGTCAAATAAAGTGAAACTGGTTACCATGGCAGCCACTGGCTCTAAGCAGGGTTTGACAATAAGTACTTCCGAACACATCTGTGCGAATAAAGTTAATCTATATTTTTTTAATGCATTTTAATTCCTTATCATGTTTCCTCACTCCTGCCGTTTGTCTCCATGTGATGAGTACGATATGATGAAATGAGAAAACACCCACACAATGCTGTCTTGTTCCTAATTTCTTCATCATCATCTTTGATTTGCCTTTGGGGGGGAAATGGATTCAAGCTACGCCGAAAACACAGGCGTCCAGCCAATCAGCATCCTTTGTGGAAATGCTAGAACTCGTGGGTGCCTGCATTTTGAAATTAGACCCATTAAAAAGATTATTCTAAAAGGATTTTCCACAGAAATTAATTTGAATTATATCAAAATTGTGCCCCAAAAAGAAAACATAAAATAAAAAAGTCCTAATTGCAATGTAGAGTGAGCTAATTTTAAGTAATTTGGGCAATTTATTGAACTAATACAAGTAAATTTAGGTCAGTCAGAGATCCATGATGTCGGTAATTCAGTAAATTATTTTTTCCACTCGGCCTGAAAATTCAGACTCTCTTATGATGGCAGTTCCAGCCTGGTTCAGATCTGTGTCAGCGTCCCCAATATGTCAAGTTTAGAGACAATGCAGACAGAACACCCACTTTGGCAGAACGAGAGGGGGTGTGTGAACCCGCCGCAAACAGACATGCTGATGTGTGCCGCACACACACACACACACACACACACACAAACACACAGAAATAGACACACACCACTTCCTGCCTGAGAAGGCTTTTCCCACAGACCACAGCTGGGCTGGCTGAGTCACTGTGGTGAGAACCCCTCTGGCAGAGAGAGAGAGAGAGTGTGTGTGTGTGTGTGTGTGTGTGTGTGTGTGTGTGTGTGTGTGTGTGTGTGTGTGTGTGTGTGTGTTTTTTTTTGTCTG
>OMLP01029532.1:32697-43868 GCA_900302685.1 Spondyliosoma cantharus
TTGGGGCGGAGGAGGGGGTCAGCCGGGTGTGGTTTGGTGAAAGAAAAATGTCCCTCCATGCGTCACGGTGAAAGAAAATTATTCTGTTAATGAGGACGGTAATAATCCGAAGCTTTCTCATTATACTTCTCTGGAATATTTTGGAGGTTTTCCTAGTTAAGAAAATGGACAGGAAGTGCACAGGAAGTGATGCATTTTGTGTTTACGGCAGTTTGAAGAACAGGGTGAAAAGCACGAGCAGTGACAGCCACCCTGACAGGAAAAAGGAGCGGCGGCTTTTATCCTTCATTTAGCTGTGACGTTTTCGTTTCAACCACCACGTGGCTTCGGCTGACTTCTCGTCCATCCCAGCCATGTTGTTGATGTTGGAGGAGTTCCACACGGGCACTGGTCCAGGCCAACATCCCTCTCACAACAGCACTATCTGTGGCATCCATCGGCCCGAGATGGCTTTAAAAAGACATAACAGCTGTGTTTCCTTCTATAGTTTGGCTTTGTTTCACCAGGTCAGAGCGGTGACATTCAGGCTCAGGTGGCACTAAATGACAGCATCAAGACTTCTGAAAATTCCAGAAGTTTTCTGCTCTTTTTCAAGACAAATACTGTGTGCTTCGTAATCTACACCACATAGGAGATAACAACCCCAAAACACAAGAAACGTTGGGTACAAGGACACCTATAAGTTGGCATTTGATAGCCATCAGTTCATCATGATGGAGTGTTGAAATGAAGCTAAATCTGTACAACCTGAGCTAAAAAGGCCGTGTAGGTCAATCAACCATAATGATTGACAAAGTTGCTGAAACTGTATCCTTAAATCGACCTTCTTTTACTCCTCCCGTGTCATTTCATTTAATTTGTCATCATATTTTGCACCACTCGTCACATAAATGCAATGACCTCATCACCAGAGTACAACTGATGCAGTGGGAGGACCGAGCGTCATGAATTAACTGAACAGTCAAAGGCACATATACATGTCAGTTTTGACTAATGTACCTTTACCGCATCATCTTACACAAAAATATTCCTTCTTCCGGAAAGCAGCGGTTCAAAATCTCCACATTCAGCATCAGTCAGCGTCTATGATATCAGGCCTCCGTGGGATTCAGTTTCACAGCATCTCCGCACGTCTGCACTCAGAAAATCCATATCAGCAACACACAACATATACAGAGACACGAGATCAATGCGTGTAAACGCGCCGGTGTTTTTATTTGCGTCAGCTAAAACAGTTAGCGGCACCGTCGGTAAGGGAGAGGAGGTGGCTGTCTGGAGGACGATGATCGTGTGCTGCTGCTGCTGCTGCGCTTCGACGCAACTCTTCTCACATCCAAGTGCATGCTGGGAGAGGCTGCAGCCCACCGTGAACATTTCGGGTGGATGCAAAGCAGGATTTTATTGCACACGTCTGCAAAACAGAATCTTCTTCCACGTCTGTTACTAACTGAATGTGGACACGTTTGCAGTTCATATGCTGCGAAGTGCATGACATCTCAATCCAATGCTCAGTGTAGAATGAAAGTCAGGACGAGCAGTGATTAGTATAGATCATCAATCAGTACCAAAAGTGGCAGAAATCCTGCACATACACTACAACGTCTCATTAATCAACTCCGTAATCGAAGAATCATATATTAAAAACAAGCAGCTCCTTCAATTAATACTGCATGTTATCCAGTAGCAGGGTCTGATGTTGAATGTCAGTTGAGACACAAATATCAAACCACTCCGCCCCACAGGCTAACGCACACACATTCACAAATATGTGACGGGTAGCCACTCTGTCTGTTGACATTCTGTAACATCACAGGCGGAAGGCCGAAGGAGTCGTTTTAGGAAACTCCTCCGGGTTTATTTAACCTCGTGGCCCCTCCTGTCTGTCTGTCAGTCCGTCTGCTCGTCTCCCGACACTGCGAGACATGTCTATATTCAGCTCAGCACAGGATGTCTTCCGGATCGAGCGCAATCGAGAAAAGAATACGATACGAGTAATGCGTTCATCGGAATAAAAAGTCTTCCGCCCTCTCCGCACGAGCTTGGATAATAGATTCCGACAAGAACAATTGCTCTACATTTACAGAAAGTGCAAAAATGTTCCAAGTTTATCTGCAAACAACCTTAACCTGATATGATCAGTGATGACAATGGTACACACAAACACACACAGAGCTAAAAAATCCAGCATGTGTGTCACACGCACACACCCAGGCACCACGCTGACCGGGGCCAAACTTGTCAGTGATGGAGTAGAGGCGGGCGCAGCTGTGCGGCACACCCCGATTACACACACACAGGAATGTGGCGATGGCACATCATTCAGGGTCGCGACATCGCTTCAGGAGTGTATGTGGGGACGAGCCCGTCACTGGACACCTGAGGTATGTCAGGGCACCGCGTGCGTGTGTGTGTGTGTGTGTGTGTGTGTCTTAGAGTGAAAAGAGTGTATGACAGATGATGACAGAAATATGTGTGCCTCTTTGTCTATGTGTGCATGAATGTGTGTAATCTGACGAGTATCTGTGTGCCTGCCCTGTATAACACAGTGTGCGTGTGTGTGTGCGTATATATATGTGTGTATATTTGCAAAAGAGTAGCTTGTACTAACCACCACCCCCACTAGCCTTGGACCTGAGTCAACACAGGATGAAGGTCGGCGAAGGGATACTAAATACTTCTTTTACAATGTACAACCTTTGAAACAACATACATGCATACATACATATACTGCAGTTGAACCAATGATGTATCGCTTCATGTACAGTGTCAGAGGACGTACTCAGATGCTTTAAGTATTAGTATAACAATGTGAAAACTTGAGTAAGTAATGCATTAAATCTGTTGATTTACAAAGATCCAACGACAGCATCAGAGATTTTCCAGACACCTGCCGGCCAATCAGAAACAAGTATTTTCCATGGCCTCAGCATGACTACCATCGACTGAATGAATACAGATCGGGCCGCCAGAAAGCTGATTCCTACGAGCGACTGAGTTCTTTAAAGGTCATAGATAAGCTCGTGTCTGAGAGGCGGCCTGCTCGCTGAGCGCGAGAGGTGGAAAAAAAAAGTAAGAAGTGGAAGGAAGGATGATGAGCGGATGGAAAGATGGCATCTGGAAAAACATTCGGTAAAGTCCGAGGGCAAGCCGCTATTTTTTCCTGGCATGGGAATACTGATCATACTTTTACACTTAACTCCATTCTAAGGAGAAAAAACACACACACACCCAACAAAAAGCACTGAGAGTGTACAGGATATTACTTGTAGTCCCGGGATGAGCGCTACATGCAACCCTGCGTGTTTCATTCCAGTGTAAGCTAATAAAAGTGTCCTTGTGTGATGGGCCAGCCATTCCTTCCCGTCTTTAAAAAGCTCCTGTGGAATGGCAGAGATGAGTCACAGCTGCCAGGAGACCACCAGTCATGTTTAGTGGGCCACATGGAGTCACTCACACTCTCAAACACGCTTCATCTTTCCCCTCTTTTCTCCGGCCAAGTCTATGATTCTGTCCGTTTTAGACCTCCATCCACGTTAATCCAGCGTTTTCCACCCATGACATACAGAAACCAGATCTTGTGATATTAGAGCCAGACTGTTGCTTAAATTCTGGGGCAAGGAAGTGAAAAACTCCAATATAGATATATCGGCCATTTTTTGCAGCGATCCCTCAAACACTTGTGACAAAGACAGTAACACAGTAACACATCCTTAGTCACAGACCAAATTGAGTTTGAGTGTATATCACAATAGCAACACAGCAGTTGGGAAAAACAGAACACACACACACACACACACACACATGCACAAACAAGCTGAGACAGAAGGAAACCAACAAGACAGCAAGACATCAAGCAGCTGTCATGTACAGCAGCTTTGTGTTATTTTATCCACTTATCTCCCCCTCTCTTCTTCCTTTTGACACACACACACACACATACCAAGCAGTGGTGTTTTAACATAATCACATTAATCTGATTGATATATTTCTGGACACAGTGACAGAAACGCCTAGATTAATTTAATTTTCCCACAACAGCAGCTGTGCTTAACATCACCAAACAACATCAAGTTCAGAGGTCAGGAACCAAACGCACATCCATCACACACACACACACACACGCACGCACGCACACACGCACGCAGCGCAGGGATGTGGGCCAGCAGAGGCCATGAACTGTGGCTCGGAGCCCCGCTTTCCACTGTGTGCTCTCCTGGCTCGACCGGAGTGCAAACACTCGGGCCTGAGTAATACAGTGGGATTTAAAGAGGAGTCAGTTTGCTGTCCATCAGTCAGCTCCACTGCCACAGCTCCCTCCTCGCAGTGGACTGAGGCCGAACCAATGATCCTCTTTCAGTACGTGTTCAGCCGAGGAGCAGTGGAAGAGAAACAGCAACGTTACGGTGCTGACTGCAACTTCTTCCCTCTAAGTGATAATGAGGGGACAACGTGTACGATAAGTGCACTTTAGATGCCACTCATTAGTCCAGATCATCTCAAATCAGGGCTCAAACTGCAAAGACTCTGAGAACCAAATTTTAATGCTTTATTTTTAGATTAAATAAATAGAGCACCAGAGAAATCCACTCCATTTGCCCTCGCTGACAGACCCGCACCAGCTGCAAGTTGCATTCCTTTTACGCTGTGCTTGGCAGAGCACCAGCGAGCTGTACATTACCTGAATAGCTGCTGACAACATGGCAGATAACATAACCCGACTGATGAGAGTCATTACCACACATTCTGCCTTTGAGTACATTTTCAATTCCACATTAACGTCACGATGTGCCAAGATGAAATCAGACAAAGATGAGATTATAATCGGCGAACGAAGAAAAAAGCAACGCGTGATGTAGCTGATACGGGGCCAACAGCACACCGCCTCGAAACGTTACGCTGTTAATGATTTTTTATCTGTGTGGCTTCAGCGGGCAGAGGATCTTGTTCTTTTCTTGTTCTTTGATTAGATATTTCCCGACCTAACCAAGACTAAATACTGAAAACACATCTCTGCTGGCAAAACCTAAAATGAAAGTGAAGAGCTCCTGCACGCCGTCTCGCTCAGTGTTGATTCAGAAAGGTCATTCTGAGATGCTGAGAAACACTGAATGCCACTAAATATTTAATTAATTTCTCAGTTTCCTAATCACATACGGACATTAAAGGTGTGCACAGAAGCAAAACATAAACCGATCCCCAGCTGATGGTGTTGTCAAAGCAGTGAGAGCGGTGCAGATGTGTGCGAGCGCCGCTTGAAGGGCTGTCATGTATGAAATGTACACATTCTCTCCTGTGGAAAACGCCTGTAGGCACGAAGGAGCGAGGGGAACGGAGAGATGGAGGGATGTTAAGAGATAGCATGATGACAGCTCGTCAAGAAGTTAAAACACCGACCCACACGCAGACTCGCGCTCGCACCTGGAGGCCTGCAAACACGCCCGCTGACATAGTTGCAGAAGAGAGAGTGCTCGCCACCGACAGCGTTAAAATTCCTTCAAAGCTCGACGCTGCACCTCAGAGGGCAGAGGTGAAATACTCCTCACACACTTGAACTTGAAAGTCTCTGTTACATTTAAGTTTTTTTGCTTGAATTATATTTCACGGCAGGACCTCGAAAGTCTTGCCAGAACTCTTGTGAGAAAACAAACACTACGCTCCTCACCTCTTGAGTTCTACTTTCACCAGGATCAAGAATTATCATCTGAATCTATTTTTCTGTCATCAGGCGAACAGTGTCAAATAAACTGCATAGAAGAGGTACTGTATTATTACTGTAAGCAGGGTTCTACTGTTTCGCAAAGAACCAGTTCCAACAGGATGTGTCTCTTACCATAAAAACGTGTTTTCTTTTTTGGATTTACATAAAGAAATGAGCACGATGAAAGTCACTCTTGTCATTCATTTCCGGCAAACTTCAGGGCTGCTCAACATTTAATCAAGACTTGAATCAAGACAGATTAATCAACAATAAAAAGAAAATCATCATTCAACCCGTCGCTTTTGATTACAAATGCAGTCCATCACAGTATTGATGTTTCAATGCTTGATATGATTTCAGAGTTTCACAGGATTCTACTGAAATATTGAGCAACAGTAGAGAATGTGACCCTGTGACCTCCGGGGCTGTCAGTCACGATGAGCGTTCCTCTCTTAAACTGCACCAGGGGTGACGGATGAACCGGGCCCTGAGGCGGGATGATTGTCAGGCTTCTGAGAGTGACAAGTTCAGGGGCTTAAGTCAAACAAATGTGAGAAACTCCTGAAGAACTTTCACGAGCAACGCTAAAATATTTCCGTTTGATTATTTTCCTCTTCCTCCTGTAGATTTTATCCATAGTTTCTCTTTAAATGATCTTCTCATCTTCACCTGTATTGTGAAACACTTGTAAAGAACATTTTTCTGCTGCATAATTATGACGCCTGAGATATCACCATGGTTATGATTTAGTAGGTACATATGATGGATTAATTGTGCGGGCACTATGAATAGTTATGTGTAATGAAAGCTGCAGTGGTGTATACAGAGAACCTCTCCACTGTGACACAATCAGTTCAACTGCACCTCTCCTTCCCACCGACAGGTCCAATGAGCGGTGGAGTGGGAAGTATCGATACGTGCTTGGACATCCATTTTAGGCTCATTTTGCACTCAGCTCCATGGTGACTGAGACTGAGAACAGAAGCAGCTGTTGGTGCCAGAGCCAGTGTTTTTTTGTTTCTTTTATCATTAAAGCAAAGCACACTGACCTAGACCTACTTTTCAAGATAAGATATGCAAGGCAAATGTAAACATATAGAGGCCTTCGCAGATCAAAGACATGGTATACTGTGCTATTAATCAAAGCTGAGAAACTGATAACGGCTGCTCCGGTACACAAGAAACTCTTATCTGACGGGTCAGGAAGCATTTCCTCTGCAGCAACAGGAAACCCTGCTCGAATGAAACTCTTCTTTGTTTTTCCACCATGAAACTGATAAATTATTTCCCACAACGCACGCGTATCGATCAGTAAATATGAGTCTAGCTTTCTCAAAACACAAAACAGTCATTCCTGAGGCCTGTCAATCGGGAGGCAAACGTTTTTCTGAAGAAAGCTTTGAACACACATTGCTAATATTTTCAAGCAGCCTCTCACTAGAGGACAGTAGAAAATGACCACCAAAGCTTCTGCTGAGCTTCGTTAGTATTTTCTCCATCGTTCATATCTCACTCACCCTGTCTTTGTCGTCGGCCACGTCGCAGAGTACATCATCCAGGTCGAGGATGCCGCCGTCGCCGTGCTCCAACCGGTGAACCTGCAGCCAGTAGCTGGCATCCTGGAAAACAGAGAAAAGAAAGACGTGTAAAGCCATTTTAGACGCATTAGGATCAAACTTAAATGACTATATTTTAAGAACGTGGAACCAAAGATTTCATCACCCGAAATTGTTGATACTGTACGACTGAATAGAAACTTAGCACAAAGAGCACAAGGAGGAACGGAAACTTGACAGTAACGACTGAACTTAAGATGATGTGAGTCGAATCAACAATGTAGATATTTGGGCGGTTTGAAGTTTTTGAAAAAACTAAAAAAAAAAAAAAAAAAGTATGACAATTGATTAAAGGGTTGCAGAACGATTTGACGAGCAGCACCGACAAGAAAATGGTGCATAAATAAAAGCTTAACTCCAACACAAGTCTGCCTTTAAAAGCTTCAAACAGCCACTTAAGCGTGACATTCATTTTGTCGTCGCGGCACTTAAAGCAGGGCGCTCACAATCATCCGGGCCCCCCGAGGGGGAATCCCGACCATGGCTACTGTAATTGGGCCCAATTTCTTGACGACTGTTTTGACATGAAAGAAACGCACGCAAAGGTCACAGTAGATTAGCAGAAGTGGGGAGATTAAGATGGAAAGAGTGGGATAGGGGTGAGGAGGGACGGGAATCAAAACAAAAGCAAAAAACTTGGGAAGTGGAAGAAAAATTCTGTGTCGGGATTCGCACAAAAACGCAGCTCAAAGCAATACGACCAAGAATTCTAAATTGAAAAGATGAATAAAAAGATATATTTATTTCATCATAGGAAACACGTTCAGTGACGGGAGTTCTCTTTACTGAAAGCCAAAGACAGAATGAGTACAGCGCACGTTTGTGAATATAAGACACTTCAAATGTGCCGGCGTCATCTGACAAAGTTACGAGTCGAGCCGCGAGTGGGGCTCAACCCGCACACAGCAGCCCCGAGGGTTACAGCCTCATTACCCACTTGTATGGTTCCAGTTCACTGTAACGCACGCAGCTCACTAGAAGGGCACCAGACACATTATAGAGGGATAATAACACTTAACTGGAAGAATAACACTAGATAAAAGGCTTCACGGGGAGAAATGGAGACACAGAAGAAATGATGAAAGGATAAAGAGAGGTGGAGGGAGACAAACAGGCACAGAAGAATGTAGAAAGAAGCACGAAATCTGTGCAAAAAAAAAAAATAAAATCTGTGCATCTCAGAGTCATTATATTGCTAGTTCATGAGAGTTTTAGCATCTGTGTGCATACGAGGTGTTTTAAAGTAAGCCCAGTGCAACAAGTCCTGTACATAAAGGCAAAGATTTATAAATGTACAAATCCCTCAGATGATATCTTAAGTTTAAAAGATATAGTCTAAAATTACAGGTTGCGCGAAGGAGCCGCATTGATGAGAGGACGCGACAACAAAAGAAGACGAGAAGAAAGGTCACATTAGTATTTTCTACGTGTTGTTTGATGTCAGCTACAAACAGACTGTCATCCTGCCGTGACAGATGTCATGAACCGTGACAGCTTGTGTCACTTTGTGTCAACCGCCCCCCGAGACAGAGACCCTGTGGATTTCAGCTGACGGAGCTCAGTGTGAAAATCTGAATTTACACACAAAACACAGAAAACACACAGACTCGTATGCCACTGTGAAAAAATGTAAATACGTTTTCTTTCTAGTTATACAGGGAAACAGTTTGGACTCTGGTGGCATCACGACACACAAACAAATAGGCTCTTGTATATCACATAAGTAGATCAGAGCAGGTAAACAAACATGGACAGAAAGCCTCTGTGGCATCAAGCGTAGGTAATGTGTTTTCAACAAAACTCAACCTTTTAAAATTGCTGTCATCATCACCAGAGACAAAAATTTCAACAAATAAAATCTAACTTTAAGCGGATGAACGTTAAAAATAAACCAGCTGTTTACTCTCTGGATCAGAGCTGTGCTCCAAAAGTCTTATCTGACACAGAAATGCAGGAAGTAGCCAACGTCCACAAGATCTGCATCTGTCAACAAAGCAATGCAAACTAATTACTGCAGGTTTGTGTGTGTGTGTGTGAGAGAGAGTGTGTGAGCTTGTGTTTAAGTTGCCGCAGTTATTATCTCGTTTCCAAAGTAGCTGTTTAAGAAAAGAGGAGGCCAGCCCCGTCAACTGTTTTCCATGTACACGTTTATCCATTTTCAGCCAAAACACATGTCAGAGTTCTGTTTCAAGTTCATTGGGAGGGCTCCCAAAAACCTGAAAACATAAATCAGTTGGTCTATGGCAAAAAACAAACACCAAGAAATTCCATATAACACAAGTTGAAGTCACCTGCCTCAGAATCTGACCTACCCTATGTTGTGATTTTTTTTTTCTATTAATCATGTATCCTATCGAAACTATCAATACTAACATGGTACCTATAAGACGTCGCACCAAGGGTAGATGACAGGAGCAGACTGTCCACAAGTTCATCATAACAACACATTAAAAGTGATTCACAATAATAACACACATCACATACGGTGTGTGTCACATGTGGCCTGGAATCTCTGAATGGAGCCTCACACATCACACACGATCAACAATAAGACATGAGGATCCCGGACTGGAGACCTCAAGCCGCCCTAAGTTTAGATTTGAATCAGCGATGTTATGACACTGTTGAAGTGTGTGTCTGTGTGGGTTTATTATGTGTGGTGGCTGTCTATATAAACGCTATATATATGTATGTAACTGTTGTGGGATTGGGCGGGACTGGCCACATCAAAGGGTGCGTAAAATGTTGTGTGTGTATGTGTGTGTTAGGGGCCAAGTTCATCTGGTAAAAATAGCTCACAGCAAATGTCACAAATGTCACATAGTAAACAAGGTTATAGCACGCCAGATACGGAAACTAACACACAAACGACAGAGCTCAGATGCGGCTACCTCCATTTATGACGACGCAATCACCTTCAATGCCTCGTGTGATATTTGAAAAATAGATAACGAGCTTCTTAACTTTAGATCCTCACTCCCGCCTGCTCCCTCGGGGGCTCGATTGAGATTCCCATGACGTTAATCCGGCGGGCCCTTTTCTGAAGTATCCCATCAAAAAACTAAGGACAGATCTGGAGCGAGATCAAAGACGGAATCATCTGCTGCGGCCCCTCATCGGCCCGACAGACCTGGAAGGAGGCCAAGGCCAACACGCCGGCTGCGGGGAAAGCCCAGCGCTACGTTAGAGAGAGCCAAACGTTCTCGAGGCGCTCGCTGCTCTGCAACAGCACCATAAAAAGGAAGAGGATCCAGGAAGAGGTCCGTGTCCACCATTACCAGTGTGTCCCCATGTTATTGCAATAATGAAGTCTATAATAGCCCTCGTTAAACCCTTTAAAAAGTTACATTTCCTGGTTTTACCAAACAAAACTCTATTTGATTGATTGCACCCAATCAGTGCCTGTATTCAAAACATGGAATAAAAAAAAAAAAGAACACAGCCCAGATGATTGTGGGCAATAATATTACATTTGGACTCAAGTTTTAACAAACTCACAGTATAATCTGTTAATTCATTTATTTGCAAATTGTAGTGCGACAGCGGTGTACCGCTTTCAAAGTATAACCTGGTATTGAAAGTGACAGTTATCACACAATTTGCAGTATCTAATAGAAAGTTATTATATGACCTCTACCATATAGGTGTTTTTTAAAGTATATTTGTCAAGTTTATATCAAGTACAATGTCGGTCAGGATGTTATATTTTGTAAAAATAATGGGATTTATTCCAAACCTCACTCGTCTCTGGGTCGCTAACTGTAACTGTGTAATAGTATATACAATGAGACGGATCTTTTCTGAGATTGTTGTCATGGTTTAACCCGAGCAGAAGACGAGCAGAGACCCACTGCTGG
>OMLP01029532.1:47950-58054 GCA_900302685.1 Spondyliosoma cantharus
TTTAAGCTATTCAACATAAATACAATACAAGTATAAATATACCATATGAAAGAAATACAACAGGATACTAGTACACCCTTTAAGAGTGCAATGAACTTTTTAATTCTTAGTATTCCAACATTGGAACTGGAATTCAGAAAGATATCAAAATAGAAATAATCTTTTTTTTTTTTTTAAATGCTTACGTACTGAGCCCAAGTCTTAGAATGGTAATGTGTGTGTTATTCTGGCGTCATGTCGGTGACAGTTTTATATAAACAGACACTCATGTAAACACAACCGCCAACATCGAGGTCAGCAAATACGATGGAGGCCGTTTACATACCGTCTATGTCTGCATTAACGTCACTCTGTCTGACTGCGTCGCACCGACCGTCCTGCCCAATTCAAGTGCCAAACATTCCTCCTCATGTAAGTGCCAAGTGGAATTCAAGGGTTCTGGACTGCTGCCAGGCTCACGGCTCGCCATTTACTACGGAGAATTAACAACTGGCCCAACCTGCTGTGCTGGGTTGTGTGTGTGTATATGTGCCGGGCAAAGGCTACGGTCCTCAGTTATAAATATTCAGTGTGGATGGGAGGGAGAGGCGAGAGGTTTCAATGAGGGCGACACGCCACAAAAACAGCCAGTGAGGAGAGAGGAGGCTGCCGAACACCCCAAGAGCCCGAGAACTTGCTTTGTGCTTCTTCTTCTCCTGTGTCCTCGTCTCTATGTCTGTGTTTTACCAATTTATACTGGCAATAGTTGGGATTTTAAGGCAGACTTAATATCCCCACACAGTTATGTTCCAGGCTACAATAAGACCGCCACAGTTTACAGTTAGTCAGGTCTACTTTCAAAACATTAGCTTGGAAAATACTTCTGGTAGGGTTCAACCAACGAGTGTTTTCATTAAAGTCCATAAAATGACAAAGAAAATATCCAGAGCCCAAAAGTGCCGTCTTCTTTAGCCCAGTAAAAAGTCAAAAACCAAAAGAAACATAGTAAGTCCTTCATCTAGAAGGAGCTGAAACCAGCAAATATTCGTCATTTCTGCTTCAACAATGACTGAAACAAGTAATTGATAAAACAGTCGCATTTGTCTCTTGATCGACTGGATCAAATGAATCACTGCAGCTCTTGCTTCTGGTAGTAGACAATTAAGAGAGGAACAGAAAGAAAACAAAGATAATATGTTTGTAATAAACACTGGAAATAAAAAAAAAAAATCCCTTTTTAAAACATTACAGACACTAATGACACATAAAAATGAGTGCAAAGTGATCGCATAAGAAAAAAAACATCAGGACAAATCCAGTGACTTCGTAGATCCACAGGTACATCTATTTTTTCATCTGTTACATATAACTTGTTCAACTCCAATCAATGTAGCCGTTGCATCAAAGTCGATGCTCGAGGCTTTAGCGCTCTTTCAATCTCTCCTTGTTGCACCCTTGGGTCCTTCCACTCAACTGTTGAACTCCACTTATCTTGCAGCCGTTGTCTCAGAATAACCGTCTCAGAATGATGGAGGGGAGGGGGAGCGAAAACCAAGACAGAAACCAGAGAGAAACACTGGCAAACGCGAGCACCTTAATGGCATCGAGCCGCACACAGAACAATGTCGCCATTCACAGAACAGCCTTGTATCTGATCATAACCGGCAACCGCTTGACAATTTAACATACCGCGCTCTAAAAATAGTCGGAATTACACCGAGTCAGGTACGATTAATCAGCCGACTTTATGCGGCACATTAAGCTTCGAATGGAACAAAACAAGAGAGCCTTTGCTTCATTATGAGAGAACCACTGTTTGCATTCAGCGGCGGGAGTGCAGAGCGTCTCGACTTAAAAATCACTCAGTTCATGAGAATCAAACCATAATAACCTGTGCAAAATGCAAAAGAACATGAGGATCTCACGCGTGGTGCAAAGGGACAAAAGCAGGAGGATGTAGCCCGTAGCTTGATTAACATAATGAATAATGAAACGATCACGTAGCAGCCTCGCATCTGTAGCTTCCACCTTCCTGTGCAGTGAAACAGAAGTGCAAGCCTGAGAGGAAGAGAGAGAGAGGATGGAGAGGATGGAGAGATGTAGTCTGCCGGGCTGGAAAGTTAAGACCACAACTTGGTTCCCAGGAGAAGGAGAAAGACGGAGCCTGCAGTTGCGCCTCCAAACAAACCGAGTCACCCTGATGGATATTTTATTATGTTCGTTTCCCCCCTGTTGGTCCACACAACCCTCTTTTCTTCTTCCATGTTACACTAAAAGTGGATTCTATCACAGTAACAGGACTTCTTAGAGGCTGCTGGTGGACATCAAACTTTAATCTGAGTAACACATCGTCTCTTTTACATTCGCGCTTCCATAAAACAAGGATGCATGGATAGAAACGCTTCCTGGCTTTAAAAAAGGCAGAAAAATAACAAAGTTCATTTTCCTGTACAGGCACACAATCGCATGTGTGTACCTTTATCAATTCATTTGCATTGAGCCCCCTCAATAAGCAGCTTAGTAGGCGAAGCAGAGCAGGAGACATTTAGGATCAACAGTTGAACGCATTGTTTTCTAGCTTATCGCAACGGCGACCTTCACGCGGGTTATATGTTAACTGGCTGATGCTAAAAAAAAAAATCAATAGAATCGGAGGGGGAGGCTGGGAGCGTAATGTTTTCTCACCCAACACGAGTCAGCAACAGATAAGAGCAGAGAAGGCTGAGAGAGAATCGGAGCACATCGTCTTTTATTTTATAACATTCATACTATTTTTTCCATTCTATATTATAAAGATGACATTGGCATTCATTATGCGTATATTATTCTGTGTATGCACTGTTTGCTGATTGATCCAAGTGTCATGTAGACTACTGACAATCAATAAATTGTTCTGAAGAAGGTCAAAATTCTGATTCAAGCTTCTTAAATGTGAATATTTTCTATGACAGTTAAAAAAAAAAATAAGACATTATATAGACCAGACAACTAATCGATTAATCACCAATGAAATTAAGCATTAGTGGCAGCCCTAGTGGAGTCAACTTCTCTGCCGGAAAGCATTAAGGTCCCTATTATACCATCACCAAGTGCGAAGAAGTACCAAGAAGCAAGAGGATAGTTACTAAACTGCACCGACAGTGATGCATACAAGCCTTGCGCCAATTAGTGCCACAGAAGACAGTTGAGACGGATATAAAAACAGCTCACAGAGCAACTTGTGGCTGCTGGTAAACTTTCTGATGAGGTTTTTATGACACTGCTGCTGACTCTGTGTGCAGCTGCAAGTAATGTCTCAAACTTACATCATGGCCATGGGACTTCTAAATGTCTGCCTTGATTCATCAGCATTGGCCCTGGTAATTCAGGCTGGAATTATGCAACGTATTTAAGGAGGAACTGGTGCTGAAATATTTGGGCTATGTTTGATACTTCCATCAGTTCCTACAATAAAAGAGCCCAACGATGGCCTAATCACGTAATGTTCACAAATGAGGGCCCCTTCTTATTAGAGCAAAATGTCATTTTCATTCCATTAGAGAGGACGAAACACTTCAGTCAAAACAACCTCTGACTCATTGTCACAGTGCTAAGTGTTCTTTGCCTGCGGCTTAAAGCATAACAGGGTCACTGTTGCTGTGGTTGCAAATACATGATGCTCTTTTTAATCTGATTGGAGCGGCAGGTGAGAAGTTTATTGCACCACGACAGACAGGTTGTTCATCAGATAACTGTAGGGCTGCACATAACAGATCGAAGCCTCGAAGCATCATTCATGGCAATGGCATTCACACTCCAAACCTGCATATCTGCAAACCTGTATATCTGCAGACCTGCATGTCTGCATCATATCTGCACTTGCATGGCACTTGACACCAGTTAATCCAACGTATCACTTTATTCATATTGAGGGCTTTTGTTCGAGCATTTTCGGGGGATGTGGACCGACATCGAAGCGTTTGAAAACCTCCACAGAGCCTGAAAATGTTGAATGAAATGGCTTGTGGCCATGGACAACTTAATTGTCTTAATTGGCTGTCAAACAGTCTACGGGTTGTAGTCATTATACTGTCATATGTAATAATCCCTCAGCCTGTCTGGTGTTTAACTCAAACATTAGTAGTGTCAGTAAAAAATTGTATTTGGCAAAATTCTGCATAAAATAAGCCAGCTGCTGAAAACTGTCAAATCTGTCCAATAATAGGAAACAGTTGACTTAACTAGGAATTAATTAGACTTGAAATTAGATGAAAGGAGACAATGTTTTGCTTTTCAACATAATCATAAGATCATTAATTCCTCTGTGCAAAAGAAATTCCTTTGAATTGCCGGCACAGAAAATCAAAGCAAATGCTGTAAATGCCACAGGAAGCCCACCTCAACAAATCCAGACCTCACAACGCAAAATCAGTCAGAAAATACTTGTAAGAGTCCCTGTTTCGCGATGCAAAGAGTCTCCGAGAAAATGCAGGACATAGCTGTTGAGTTTGGTTTCTCCTAAAGGGTCAGGCTTGGAAAACTGAAGGCACACGTCGGAGTGGCGTCTACAGTTACACCAGCTGTCAGCCTGCCAACGTTCGCCCCTGGCCCTACTCTTCCTGATCCTTCCACAACGAGGTGGAGGACTGAAATCAAGTCTGGGTGGAGGGGGGGGGGCTCCAGAAACTCTTAAGACGGCTTTTCAAAAAGGGCAAAGAACTAAACCTGGCATCAGTCCACTAGTGCCTCTGTCGATTAATGCCCCAACAAGGCCGTAAATTAGTACAGCGGAACAAAAACTTCTCGACTGAAAGCCGGAGACAGAGCTTCAACAAATGATTAGCAGGAAAGAGCGGAGTGGTTCTGATTTAATGAGTGTCGCCTGCTGATCCATCAATAAGGTTTTGACCGCTCCCCAACCTCAATATAACTGCCAGACGTTCAAAATCAATTTGGGGTTTTGTATTTCCAGATCCGACCAATAGAACATGTCCTTTCACGACAAACATCTTTGAGAGGTGAGCGAGGAAGCTCGACAGCCGAGAAAAGGAAAACATATCCCCTCTCGTCACAAGATCTCTGACAGAACTAGACCGACACATCTGAGGAAACAAAGCTTTATTCTTGCTTGATGTCTTTCACCAGCGTGGAGGAAACCACAAGAGGTGGTGGGGGGGGGGGAACACAGATAAAGAGATGACAATAAAGACAAAACCTGGAAGAACAGAAACGAGAAAGACAGGAAGACAGAGATAAAAATCAGAGTCAGAGACGACTGGTTCAGGTGCATCAGAAACTAGATCCTCCACAAGTGACCCGCTTTTGGCGAAGCCTTCAGCACAGAACCGACAGGAGTGACACGAGTAGACTTCAGTGGTATTAATTAGGCATGCGTGTGATACTCGGTGGATTTTCTGGAGGCGGAATCATCTTCATCGTCCAACTGCGAAGAGGCTGTCTACCTATGTCACGTGGTGCGACAGAGCGAGTTTGTGTACTCTGTTGTTCCCTATGGCACAACACCAGCACCTCGGCTCTCTGTCAACTGCTGTCAATCAAACACAGACAAAGACGCAAGCCTCAAGCCGTCCGAGACAAAAAGGGATTGTTTCTGATATGTCCCCGATGACCTTTTATCCTTCCTCTTAATAATAATTAAAAAAAAACGATTCAGACTACAAAAGGAGATGACTAAATGCGATTTCAGTTGGAATTTAAAGTGGAAACAACTATTTCCCCCCTCAGCATTTCCAAATGGTTTCACTGTTGGAACCACTGTCACAGAGACAGCCGGATCGTTTCAGCTTTCCTCCGACTAGCTACCAACAACAACAACAACAGGGATAATGTGAGGTTATTCATTTATTTGGACTATAATGGAGACTTAAAAGCAGAGGAAGAAGCCAAAGAAGTAAAGAATCTTTATTTGATCAAATATCATGCAATGTACAACATCCTGGGACTGGTTCCTCTGCATTTACCCCATCCCGCAAGCAACCGGGGACCAGATCAAGATCTTCACCAGTATCTTGAGTCATGGGCACCGAGTATCTAATTTACAGCCCTCAATAAACAAAGGGGTAGTTCACCTGCAAAATGTTGCGTCAGTAAAAACAAGTTACTTGATTTGTTTAAAGCCGCTGCACCCGCACCCATCCCTACTGCCAGCTGTCACAGTTTAAAACCGCTGTTTGTTTATTGTTTGGCACGTCACAGTTCATCCACAAGTCACTCAACGCTGCGTTGTTCCGGTGTTGTAATAGCATAATTGAGCACACAGCAGGCAAACTCCAAGCAAACAAGGACGAGAAACGGATCACAAAGAACCTGGATCTGACTCGATCCTGATCCATTCACTCTGTCAAGGACATTCGTAAAGAGCATAAGTGTGTATATGAAAACATGACTGTAGCATAAACTCTAGACAGAGCTGAATACATAACAGAAGAGTCCAGTGGCACCACGACAAACACAAACTAGGAACTAAAGATGACGTGAGTTAAAGTTAAGGTTCAGACATACCTGCACATGGCTGGTGTGACAAGACTCGGCTCCGAGTCTCTTCTTGAGAGCATAGCGGTGTTTCCACATCTCGTCAACCCTCAAACTACACACACTCCTCTGACCTCCCCTGCAGCAGGCAGCTTGCTCGCTGACAACACTGAGAATGATCCGTCAGCACAACAAGAATCAAGCGTGTGCAGGTAATAGATGTGTGCGTTTGTGCGTGTGGCATTTTATGCATGTAACCTGCCTGTGTGTGGTCCTTAGTGCACCGTGCATGGGTGTAACTGCAGTCTAGCTTTTGAAAGAGACCTGAGAGGGGACACACGCTGCAACACAATAACCTGCACTCTTACTTCAGAGACTGCGCGTATCAGATCGCCAGTGTCGCTGGTTATTGATACTCTGGCGGAGCAACGAGAAACTGTGCGGGGTGAACAATGAGAAATTGTGTTGATACTTGAAGCTCCGATAGCATCACTCAATTTGCATTTATATGACAGCCGTATCGGGTCGTGGATAATCATTTCACGCAGCATAAGTCTCGCTGTAATCAGGTATTTCCGTAAGTAATCTTGGCTCAGTGAAAGGGTCCAATGGAATAGTATTTGTATGACATATAAACACTGACAATCAGTGTAACATTGCTACAACAGGAGCTGTGCCTATGACTTTCCAGTCTTGCAAGTGTATTATTTCTTCACAGGGTTCAGTAGCCTTTGGACAACAACCTGTGTTCAATCTGTTGAGGAGGAGGATCAGAGGACACCGATGGCTTCGAGGAAAATTATAAAACACAACAGCCCCGTATCTATCAGGTTAACAAAGCCAACTTGTACAAAAGAGATGGTCCAGATCTGACGGCAAGACACTGTCAGATGCCGGGGGTGGGTGTAGCAGAAACTACGGCGTCAGACAGGTGCAGGAGCCTCCACAGGCAGCTGGCTCAGATCAGATGAACAATCTATTGAGCCTGAACAAAGCGAAGCCGTCAGGATGAGCAGCAGAAAGGCTGTCACAACCTTCACACACATCGGATTCTGCGCCGCGTTCAAAAGTTCATTTTTATGCCATCTACAAGTTTTTGATTGTGCCAATTAAAAAAATGTTGTCGTATGTAAGATAACATGCAGATGATTCATTTAGTAAACCCCCTGAGCACTAGATATGCGGAGTTTACAACACAGACAAGAAATTCTGGACGGTCAGCCAAAGACCTGAATGTCAGTGCACTGGAATTTTCTCGACCTGATCCAAAGCTGTTTCAATGCAATCATTCCTGTCTGTCTACAAATTCATCCAGTGGCAAACAAACACCAAGAATTTAAGCTTCTTTTTGATGGCGATATCGCATTACAGCACACCGTCACTTAAGGCACTCCCTACTGCACTGATTGACTGCTATCAGGACCCGATCTTGTGGTTACTCATCTGGTTTCTGGCAGAATGCGACAGGAGGATATCCTGTCTGTCAGAGGTGGAAGTCTTACAGCCAAAACATCAATGAGCTTTTAAAGAACTGGTTTGACCACAGCCACTTCCTTCTCCTTTCCACAGTGACTTGACTTGTTCTATGCATTGATGTCATTTTTTTTTTTATAAAAAAAGCATATCACTATAAATTGTGCAAAATGATCATATCAAATTCCAAGGAAACAGGCTTGAATGCTTCTCTTGAGTGCTCAATGATCCTTGTTTTTTTTTCTTCTGGCTAGGCCAAACAAAAATGGCCATTGTTCCGGGTGTGTTATTACCTCCCAATCAATTTGACATTAAACAGTCACTTGAAGGATAAAGTATTCAAAAATAGCTGCGCAAATCACCCAAAACTTCATCCCTAAAAAGTAACTCCAGGTTTAGGAATGTCTTGGAATACCATCAGCATGTGGTCCAGTCCAAGGCCAATGAAATGAAGAAGGGGATCTGGACCAAAAAAAGCAGTCTAGTCACTTTTTCTTTTCTTTGCAAGAAAGTCGAACTTTTTGTTTAGAAGTTCTCAGTAATCAGCACAAAACTTGACACTGTGCAGGGATCCGTAAAAGATAATAGCTCTGCAAAGCATCGACAAATAATAACACTGCAGAGGAGGGACAAAAGAATTCTATAATTGAGGCATGAATGACTAGTTGGATTCCGGGCACAATAGGAGAAGGAAACCATCGTCGTCTGTGAGTCTTGCCACAAACTTTTAGCAGACAAAAGTGACTAAGTGATATAAATTTTGATTTTTACTTGCCAATATGCAGTGTGGATGCTCAGATTGATTGATAACGACAACAATCATCAATTGCAGCCTAAAGGGAAAACTGTAAGACCAATACTGAGTTACATGCATGTCATCGATATTACAGTTTGTTGGACATGAGCCACAAACCATGCAGCAGATAGTAACAGCACAGCTGTGTCCATGTGTTCAGAAACTCCCAGATGAAGCCAGACCAACACTCAAACCTCTTAATCTCTGTTAACGCAGCCTTAAACTTGGCTTTGTTCTCACCAGCACTGATAGAAGCTCAGCCAAGAGGAGCTTTGGTCTGCTCAAACGGTGACACGTCCCAGGCTGTCCCCCTGGAGGACGTAAAAACAAACCACAGCCATGGAGACGAGCTGACATCACTCCCCAGGGGTCACTAGGAGTTCTCGCCTCAGCCAATCGGAGGATGAAATGGGGAGTGTGAGGAGGAAACGGTCGTCGCCGGCGCTCCTGAGGGGGAGAGGGCTGGGAGGCGTCGAGTAGACTACACGAGTGGATGATGTCTGATGCAAAGCTTATGTGTCATTAAAGTGGTGCTGAGGGGGGTGGCTGATTATACACAGAGGCCAACAGAGAGTGACGAGGCCAAAAGTTAGAAAGCCAGATATGCAATGAGAAAGAGGTGACTGAAGGAAGATAGCATTGAGTGCTGGTGGTGACAGATGAAGAGTGTCAGCAGGAAGAGAAAACTAAATGGCAGAAATTATTATCAGAATAATAATTCCCTCTCCTTTGATGACAGGGACTGGATGAAGATGAGATGCATGTAAAAGTAATAGTAGTACATTTCCCTGTTAAACCTCAGCAATAAAATAAAGTGATATGAAAGCAGAACCAGTTCTTCAATTACAAGAAGCCTCGAGAGAAAAACGCTGAAAGCATATTTGCATGTGAACAAACACAACAGTCTGCCTTAATCAGGTTAAAGTGTAGATGTGAGTGCAGATGTGCGTCATCACCGCCACATAAACATCAGCATGTTATGTCTTAACTTGCACGTTTATATTTATACAGGGCAATGAATTCTTCCATACTGCAAAAATAAGTGTTAGCAATATTAACTAAAACGTAATAATGTGTGCTTTCGTATTTTTCCAATTTCAAGTTCTTCTAGTTTCTGCAAGTCTTCCGTCAGTTACACTTCTACACTCACTTACAATGTTAATAACGTTGTAAAGGAACCCTTGCAGGTTGACGTAATAATGTCATGCTGCCAGATTTACTGTGCTGCAATATCTTACATCAACAGGTTTATTATATTTCACAAGGGTTTTATTAGGTTTTTTGAAACCTTATCTGGCAGTTACTGTCAGTTACAACATGCTGTGTGACATAGGCTGATGTAAACTTGGCAGCATCTGCTAAATTGATTCAGCAGGATCTGGATC
>OMLP01029532.1:58074-68888 GCA_900302685.1 Spondyliosoma cantharus
CGGGAAAAAAAAAAAAAAAAAAAAAGGGTTGACAACCCCGATTTGCATCATTTAGCACGAAGGGTGTCACCATTTTGGGCCTAAATGGAAATATCCATCAAAAGGAATTGATGATTTATTCATTCAAGTTGATCACTGAATTAAAAAAGGCATCTGTTATATACCTACCCACACCTCCAAGCGCAGACTTGTGCAAATCTGAGGCAAATTCGAAAAAGACGAAGCTTGACGCAAGTAGCTTATGGATAGCCTGCAACTCCACTTCCAGACAAGTACCCCGTGTGCATGAAGACAAACAACTGACTGGTATGAAGGTAACCTCCACCAGCATCACAGATGTTTCAGAGATCGTTTACCGATTTCTTTGAAGAGAGAGTTCACTCATGGGAGAAGAACTGAACCGAACTGATAACACTGCAAAAGATCCTTTAGTGAGTTTCTTGGGAAAATGGCTTAATCTGGACAGATTAGATTAAAATGTAAATGATAGTTGTCGGGGCATAAAAGCTGTGATCTGTTGATCTTAACAAATCCAAATTCCAGTCTCATGATGTAATAGTCTGTCTGCGCTAAAAAAAAACAACAACAGTGACTTTAACATTTAAAGTTAAACAGAGAATTTAGAAATCGTGAGACATCTATTCAGCACAAGGGCATGCAATGTAAAGTTAAGATGCGTCTTCCTCTTATTTTACCCACATCCTTGTGAAAACTGCTCCTGTTGCAGTTCTGACTACAACTGCAAACTTGACCCCAACAGTGGCCCGGGACAATCAACACTGCCCGTGTACGTGGAGTAAATTCTCAGTTTGAGAATGACCTTTAAGGGAACTAAACATATACACACCTACCTCTCAAAGATTAGAACAATGGTCTGACACACAGAACATTCTGTACGTGTTATACATTTCTTTTTTTGGAAGGCAATTGCGGCTGTTGTCATTTTCTATTCCATCAGGTCCCAACACGTTTGCGACCAAAGCCAAACACACCTCGGCCATTATTCCTCCCATTCCAGGTGAAAAGAAGGCTTTGAGGAGCTGAGTCACAGCAAACTCATGGCTTCTCCTATGAATACATCTGATGACACCTAAACCCCAAATGTCACCAGTCTCTGAATAAATACGATTTACGCACGCACCGGTCCTGATCTAGTTATGAAGCCGAATGTTATCCGAGGGATTGGGAGATGTTGTACAAGAGGATTTGCGGGGGCAGAAGTAGTAGGGACTGTTGGTCAATGGGCAGACAGCGGTGCACGGGATTATTTTGTAAAACATGGGACTCACACAGAGAGTCAGAAACAGTGCTCTCTGTCTGCCAGCATCACGTGACAGCTCGACAGTTCAGAGGAATAACTGCCAAAGGCCTCAGCTGTATCAGATTACAACTCAGCAAATGGAAAAGGCAAATATAAGGGGGCTTATTTGTAGTGGGCTGAGATATGCCCTATTATACATAACTGCAATAGCAGAGCGAGGCAGAGCGGGCCTGCCAAAGCAAAAGCTCACAGCTCCACTGGGATACAAAGAGGAGTTCTGCCGTAGAGGAGCTGCAGTTGGATCCGTTACACTCAAAACAACTTACCAAGCTGCAATATGTGACCTTCTGACATTGGAATATCAATGAATTATGCATCCTTCTTAGCATAAGTCTTTGTTTCATTGCATTTGCCCTTGATTTAGACAAACAAAGCAAGGAATTAATTTGAATAAAAATCCCAGTATCACTTTCATAGCCTGCCATACTTTATCTCTGTAGAATGTGTTCATTAAGACAGGCCCGCAAAATAAAAGATACTTTACTTGCAGTATGCATGTTTGAATACATTTAAATTATTACTGGTAAATTCTTGTCGTTGATATTCTTTAACGGGTAGACATCGCGACTGTGACTGTATTGTGTACTGTATGGTGTAGGGGTTGTCATGAGCTATTGTTTTCAAGATTACAACAAAGCTAACAGCAAATGACGTACGTCCATAAGTTCGCGAGTTCAACTGCAGTTCTGCACAATGACATCTCACAGAAGTTGTGGTTCGTCTTAGGAATGTGGCAAGCGTATTATGCAAAACTGAAAAACATGCAAAGTAACTTTTTTAAACCCCAATGTGGTTCTGCCAGCAATAATCACTGATGTGTGCAGTTGATATCATAAATGATGGAGCTGGATGCAGCTGCCATACCTGGACCAAGTGATAAAGCAATTTAAAAAAGGGATCTGGGTTTAAACCGCAGAGATCGGATGGAATTCCTGCACATCGGCTCATGACATACCCAATTAACTTCATTTATGGTCACAAAAAGATAAAATTCTTAAACTGCAGCGGTCTGCGCCGAACTGTCAAGGTGTGGCGTGTGGACCCGTGAGTAAACATGGGAACTGAAGAGGCCTGTGCAGACACAGAATGGGACAAACAGGCCCAGACAAGCTAGAAAACACAGTACAGTACAGTCACTGATGGCTGACAGACATTGTTGCGTAATGTTTATGGAGACACTTCAAACGGAGGGTATTCTGACAGCTAAACTGAACAACTCCCTTTTAAAGTTTATTGAAAAGGAGAGAGAAACTTAAAAAGGGGGAGCAGAGTGTATATAGCCATGTGTGGGGCAGCAGGGGAGGACAATTGTTGTCCTGCGAGCAAGATGCCTCAGACTCGGTCCTCACAACAGGTGGTGTGTGTCCTTTAACAGCCACAAGTCCATGACAAAAACACTGTTCTTATACCTGCTTAAAAATGTCATTGCTCGTGGTGTCATGATTACCAGCAATGCATCACCACGTCCTTGAGAATGACTTTAAAGTTAATATAAAAGTTTTGGAAGGTTTAGACTGCGTACTCAAAGAAAAAACAATCAAACACACAGCAACATGAAGACGTGCCAACAGTTAAGACGGAGAAGCCTAAGCTAACAGAAAGCAGAGCAGTTCAACTGAAACAAGAGCAAGAGCAATCATCAGGATATCATGCTGCACACAACTTCATCAGGAAGTCGAATGCTTCTTCAGCACCACAATCTGCTTCTCTCTGCATTCAATTCGATCAAGACAAACAAGAGGAACCGTCTTCTTCAAAGCTCAAGCACAGGCCCGTGTGGATCAAGGCTGAGAGAGACAGACTTCTTTAAAGAAGTGGGTTGTGAAGATGGTGGGGGAGGTAATGGAGCTGGGATGTGGAGATGGATGTAGGCAGAAGGGAGGTTGGAGCACTGGGAGACAGAGATGCAGATTGCAGTCGTTTCCTCCTCTGGAGTTTGGAGAGAAAGCAGGGGGGTGTTAGTTACAGCAGGAGAGGAGATGAGATAGTTTCCTTTGGCTCTCTGAACGATATGATGAAATCACGCAGTCATAACCTTGGAAGTATGCAAGCGCCATCTGGGATCTGGGTCAAAAGTGTACCTCTGCACACAGGGCTATGCAAAATTAATTAAGGATTCCCCCTTGACGAAGGGTTTGTTTGTTCATGCTTTGAATATGGAACAAAAGATGGCTCAACATCATTTCTGTTTCTGCTCTTGAGGATCACGAGAAAAGCTTAAATGTGCAACGTTCCATCGCTGATCCACTCTGGGTGCAAATGGAGAAATTTAAATGCCACTTTATTGAGATTTGTGTGCATTAGAAGCGAAGTGGACAGTACATGCATTCACTTAGCCGCTGCAAGACCGTGCGACACCCTGGTGATGTAAGAGGATTTATAAACTAGACATATATGACAGCAAAAAACTTCTTGTATCCGAAACATTATCAGTCACTAAATCTGGAATCAAAGACAAGCTCTGATGCATTTTTCGTGTGGGTAAAAGCACGGCATATCAATTAATAATTAACTTGGATTGATCCTGACATTACATTCCTGAATTAAGCAAAGTTTTTCCGAGTATGTCTGTGTTAGCAAAGTAATACTCTCTAAAAGTAAGAATTAGGAGTGAATCAGAACCAATAACAAGCAGGAAAAACAGACAATAATTCATGTGCTGTTTATAGAGAACCAGCTGGACTCAGGCACGAGCCGTTGCAAACTTTGGCAGGAGGGAGTCTTTTTCCATCCATCAAGTTTGGATGGTGAAGATAGAGGTATTTGCAGCATCTCTGTCTCCGCGCCAAGCTTTCACAAAGCCTTTGCCGGACAGGGAGCGTGACTGAGCTTTAAAAACTGAGGAGAAGAGTGAGGAAACAGCCTCTTGGCAGTGGACCACGCTAATTTTTCAGAAACCAAACATCACTGATATTCATTTAGATAAAGACTGGACAACACCAAGAATGCTAAGTCATAAGCTCTAAAGCACCCTTGACTGACAAGTGTTTAAACAATTCAGACACACGTGCTCCAGTTCAGTGACCTTGTCTATGATATGAAAAAAAAAAAGTAGTATTCAGCCGTCATCTGTGCGCTTGACGAATGGTTCAGTGAGGAATCTGGCCATTTGTTCGAGGTCTTGAAATGACCAGGCGTCATCTATGAGAGTGCCTCGGGGGCTTTCCTGTGGTGACACAGCAGGCCAGGCGACTGCACGGGCATGTAATTGGGAAATAAGTAGGGCGTGTGACTTTGAAGCTGCAGTCGCTTTAAATGTAAATCAAGTGACACAAGCTTGTAATGTTTATGCTCAGAATCACTTGGGACTGCACAAGCAAAGAGCTTAGCACCGTGGTAATATTTTGAGCCGAATGCACGGCTGTTTCTACAACCAAATCCATTACCATTCATGAGTGGGATTTGTAGATAACGTATAGGGAGTGCAGGGAAAGGATTCTGGTCTTTTATAAAGTGACTAACAGATAAAAACATTTGTCAGTACCTTCAACAACAACAAAAACAACCCATGAGACTGTTCCTGAATCGACCTGTCAGAGGTTTTTCTTGATCTACCATCTCTATCTTTATGGTCTGGTTAGGACAAGGAAAATACTCATCATTATCAAACAAAATACCAATGATTTGGACAACTCAAGCCCAGAACAGCTGTTCCCAATTTACAGTATTTGTACACCAAACTAGATTTGTCAGATTAAATCGGTATCAGTGGAACAGATACTGGCCAATGGTTCAGTGTGTTCAGAGAGGTCAGCATCCTATATGAGAAGCAGAGGGGAGCCTTTCTAATATCAGGCTTCGCAAAAGGAATAACTGACTTCAAGGGAAAATAATAGATAAGTCAACCAAATGTATTCATTCAGGTATTGATTACTTTCACTTGGATGTTCATTCCCAGTCTCTGGACGATGGCTGGGGATGTGGGCTATTTGCTTTTTGCTGCTCCGAACTACGGTCGTTATATCAGCTTTTAAAACTCCATCATCGGTCTTCCTCGACACCTCACCATCCGCCTGAATGACCCTTTAAGATGTTTCCACAGCCATATAGCGTGCAACTTCCCATGGCACCACCATTTGCGTGATGGCATGAGGGCAGCTGTCAAGAAAACCCAACGATAGGTCATTTTAACCATTTTTTTACAAACTCCCAATGCTGACAATGAGACATCACCCTCTTTCTTTTGCTCTTTCAGATTTACCCCTACACAACATGACTTCCTATTTCAGCATTAATGTGGAGTCTTCAAATTATTGCTGCTCACCTTCTCGGGTGGATAACCAAGTGTGAAAGCCCAGAGGGCAAGTGCTCACTTACTGTCATTTATCTTTTAAACGGTTTCTCACATATCTTGCCAATTTCAAATCTGACAAATCTGAGAACTGCCGCAGGAAAGACCCTTTCTGTCTTAGCTTACAAGTACCGTATGCTTATGCATTTACTTTAGGTGTTTTGAGTGCAACAGAAGAGTGAACAAGTTCAGGCTTCAGAGAGATGGGTAGAGATTCTGGGCACAGTTCAATACGTGGATCAAGACAGTCTAAATGGGGCGCTTGTTTCCAACAAATGGCCTCCTCTTTGAAATGCCAGGCGTGTTGGGTTTGGTGTCCTAATTCATGTGTAAGAGAGGGTGAACTTAGGAGCTGACACACACACAGACACACACACAATCTTGTTCGATCATGTCAAAAGAGGCAGCAGTCCCAGGCCAAACCTGACACAGTTCATTCACACAGTAAGCTTTTTATCCAGCGAAGGTCCTTTTCTGCTTCAACTGTCACCGCTGTGATAAGCTTTATTCACATTGCATTCAGAACCCATCACTGTTTATTACAAAAGGGTGATTTCTTCAAGTTTAACTCATTCAAACAGAATAAAACCACACAAGCGTTGCCAAGCATTCATCTCCGTTTCCAGGATGCCTCATACCTGCAACCTCATTCGTGCAACGATGCTCAAAAGCAAATATTTCTGGAGAATTAGTGCGCACTTGCAGGGAAAAATCAAGATCAGATCAAGAACAAATTTTACAAATCCCATTTGTATGCAAGGTTTTATTTCTATTATGTCCTTAAGTCTACAGTGACATCCTGTGAAGCAAGCAATACAGGATCCTTGTTGCAGAAAGAAACTTCAGCAGATTCTCACAGACAAAAGATTACATTTGCCAAAAAGCACTCTCTACATTCACTAAATATCTCTGCTGGCTTCAGGCTCCTGCAGCAAGAGTAGGCTAACTGGCTACACTTGTTGAAGTCCCACAATAGCATATACTGTGTGATCTTATGCTATCAGGCTTTTGCTTGTTTTTTTGTTTACGATGTTTCACTTTATAGTTTTCTGTCTGGTTTTCCCTGGGCAGGACCAGGTTTTAATTAAATTGCCGCTAAACCTTGCTTTTTCCCTCAGATGTTTTTTCACCGCCACGGCTGTTCTTCCCCTTGTTTTTGGTTGACACTATTTCTGGTTTCACCAACTTCTGGCAGCCTCTTTCATCTTTATATACACCCCCGCTGGTGCAGAGCGTCTGAGCAAGCAGAACTAGATGAAAATACAGACTGCACCGCTTCCTCGATGTCTCAGCTCGACAGTCTCCAAAACAATTCCTGAGTGTTTGTTGTGCTTTACAGTTAATTAAATCATCTCACTTTCATTAGACCACATCAGCGATCATTAACCACAGTTCCCTGTGGCATTTAAGTCTACAGCCTTTTCCTGTACTATCACTTCCATTTGTTGGCAATAAAAAAAACTTCTCTTCTGCAATGCAGCCGAATCAGGTGGTCAGATATGGTGATGTGTATTCAAATTGGAGGGTTAAAGTACAGTTTATATGTCAGACACATTTAAAACTCTTCTGGTTCCACTGACAGACCAGCTGGTCCAGTCTATGCACTTCCTCACCATCGATTCCCTGCATACTGATGATGAAGGGCAGGAAAAGGAAAGCCCTCTTCCGCTGCGACTTACTCCTCAATCTATCCCATCTGGGCTGAACTGTCCTCCTTTATTAACAACCAACCAGCTCGACTTAAACTCAAAAGCAGAAACTACAGAAGCTTCAAAACCAAGTCAAATATCGTTACTTGAATCACAGTGCTGAGGCAGAAAGAGACTAAATACTTGGAATTATTTAAAAAGTTGGATTTCAACATGCACCTAAATATCTCTGAGGAAATGTTGGTTCGGTGTCCGTGTTTGCAGCTGCATAGCCTGAAGAGCTCAATTTTGGCTCCTGGTATTGGCCAGGTTAGTTTAATTGGGAACCAGTTCAAGATGTGGGTGAGTGTTTGACACTGCTGAATGTTTTCAGCTGTCCGACTGGCTCCTGCACTCCGCTCTCTGAAGCCAACGCAGCTCCGATGCCAACACGCTAATGAAAATGTGTTCTTCCAGCACACACACTAGCGGTATACTTTGGATTGTTGTGGCCAGCGTGGACTTATTGTATTATCACTTATACAGATCTATCAGTGCAAAGAAAATATATTAGTATATGAAGGTATGAATGAAGTCATTTTCCAGCCTCTAGCAGAGAGAAGAAAAAAAAACTGCACAGCACAGTCTGTATGTTTCTATTCAACACAGGCTAGTTTCAACATCATACAATTGTAGTCTTGTTGCATCCAGCCGCAGACGTGATGACAGTCTAAATATTGTCTACTGCTTGACATGCCTGACAGGAGGAAATTAGTCAGTGCAAACATACGGATGCACTATGAGAGCAGCCAGGTGAACAGATCTGACATAGCTGTAGTCTCGATCTGTCACTCAATCTGATGTCTGCGTGGTGGTGCTACGGGCACGAGGGAAGTTTACAGACGTAGAGACGGGTAAGGTGAACACCGCAGCTTGCGTGGATGCCTGGAAAGGGAAAACACATTGCGGCCTTCCTGACAGCTCGAGTCAGGACATGAGGGAGATGCGTAAAGTCTTGCATCATCAGTTGGTCAGTCAGACAGCAGTTTTTCCAGTTGAGCAGCATGTATGTCTCACATACAATAGTGTCTGGATTTCATGCGAGGAATTCAGCTTTGTACGAGTGCTTTATTCTGCTTTAAAAAGCAATGTAATCAGGGATCTGTACCATGCTTCCAATTTCTCCTTGAAATTACAATGAATAGACTATATTATACATCATTAGTCTGTCTGTGACTCTTTGAGTAGATGCATAAGATCCCAATCTCTTGAAATGACTTCCCAGTCAGGTTCAGGAACACAGAGAGCATTGTGAATCACTGATTTTATGATTATTTCACAGCCTCTCTTTGTGAACGGCGAATATTAAATCACTGCGCAGGCTGCTTTCTGACAAGTGCAGACCAGCCATGTCAAAAACACACCCAGGAGAGAAGGAAGGCTTGGAATAGCAGAGGCGGCAATGAATCAAAGCCTTTTCCTTCACCTAACATAAACTGAGGCAATTCAGCGTCGTTCAAACCAAATGGACATACATACAACATGTTAAACGGTGTGGAAATGCATTAGTGTTCCTTCACTCTCATGACCAAGGTCAGTGTAAAAGGCTAGTTAACACAGCACAGCCACCGTCAAGCTACATCAAAATAATCCAAATTTGATGTCATAGGTATCATAAACAGGCTAATGGAGTGGAGAAATAAAGGCTGTAGAATTAGAAATACTGAAGTGCCATTATACATGCTGGATCCCAAAAGAACAACGCACCATCTTTTCACATCTGACAGCTGAAACCAGAAAATGTCATTTTTCTAGCTAACTGGCTCGAGTCTGTGCTGATCAGGTGGGTTACATCGGGTGACAGCCCTCCCTACTCAGTCATTTGTCTCAAGAACTACACCAGGAGCAACCAAGACAGACAGCCCAGCAGACAGCAGGGAGCGACATCGCACATTTGAAGAACGTTCAAGGCCCTCATGGCTCGGCTCTGCCCAAAGGCCAATAATCATCTATCTGTCAAAGGCAGAGCTGTCTCGGCCCGTCCTATATTTAGCAGACAAAGCCTCATCAGCCTAAGTACTGAATTCAATTTCAAGGGACATCATTAATCTACACTCATAAATCATTTGGGGTTATGCTAATGTAGTCTCTTCATCCTGTGAGCAGCATGTGGTTTTCCGTGTCCAAGCTGAACCTTGCACTTGTCTCCAAGTGTCACCACGATTCAAAAATTTGGACTATGCCGGTGCAGGACGTCCATCCCTTGGAAATGCATTTGGGTTTCCATGCCGAACATGCTCGGCGGTCTGAGCTTTGCACTTTGTTTCTTTGCATCATTAAACCGCTAGGTTTTCTCGTTTCGCTGCTGGCAATTAACAGCTGGGCGAGAACAACAAGCTCTGGTATGAGGGCGGAAAATAAAATGAGATTTTAAGACTCTGGCATGAAGAATCTCGCAGGAATTTCAGAGGCAGGAGGAAGAAAATAATAAAGCAGCATCTAAACAATGAGGCTACAAAACGAGAGAAGAAATACAAAATCTAGGCCACTATTTCAGAAAAGTAAGTGAAAAATCTGTTTGGCGAGAATAAGAAGTCAATCAAATCTCTGGCCTGTATCAGACTGCACTGAGGGATACAGTATATCTGAGCTATGCTGCTGTTTGTTCAGTGTCCTGACATTCCTCAGAGACAATCCTCTCCCTGTGCTCAGCGCCCTGCACACAGCCAGTCCTTGACATTTCAGTCAGTGTCTGTCCGCTGGCTGGACAAGGGACACTCAGGCCTGTGAACAAGGCCAGTCTGCCTGCTGAAAACAAGCACACATTCATTTTACATTTAGCTGATACTCTGCTCTAAAACAGCCCACAGTGAACGAGCAGATCGGGGGGGGAGGGCACACGGGGCGGTCAGTGACTTGCTCAGACTCCTCAACAGGGTTGGTTTATAGTAGGAAATAAAACCTGTGATCTTTTCAACCGAGCACACAAGTACTCCACAAAAGAGTACATTTATTCAAGTACAATATTATATGATGCAGTGATGTCATAATAAACTAAAGTAATGAGTTCTGGGAACACAGTGACATCGCAACACAGTCCAGGTAATAATTCAGCTGCCCGCCTTCGTTTTCCTTTCTAAATAAGATCGTCTAAACCAGGGGTTTGTTTACAACCCGTCGGATCACATGACTGCTTTTGTTCCGTGACCAAGCAAACGCCATGACAACCGTTGCCATGCTACTAGATCTCAGAGTGACACTAACATAAGACACACATTGTAAATCAACCAAAATATTGTCTTGTTCACTGTAGTAAATGGAGCATTCTTATATTGTAGTAATGTAGATTAATTACAGGTGAAATAATTAGTTAATTAATAGCTGGGCAGCCTGAACACTAGGGCTCCAACAAACAATTATTTTCATTATCGGTTAGTATGCAAATTACTTATTGTCTCCATAAAATGGCGCAAAAGTGGGAAAAATGCTCATCAAAATTTTAAACAGCCCAAAAGTGATGTTTTCAGTGTGCTTCTTTTTGTCCAACAAACAGTCGTAAAGCTCTTCATTTACT
>OMLP01029535.1:0-11420 GCA_900302685.1 Spondyliosoma cantharus
TATTATAATTTTTTTTTATTTATTTATTTTTTTATATATATTTTTTTTCTATTTATTTTTTTTTTGTTGTTGTTGTTGTTGTTGTCAGAGTCTGTTGTGTTTTGAGGATTTACGTTTGGGTATTATTTTGGCTCCTTGTCTGTATATTTAAAAAATAGAAAAAGATAAAAAAAAAAAAAAAAAGTGTGTACGTGTATAGATAAATAAGAGCATTCTGATTGCAAGTGGACGCATTTAAAATGATTCTGACTCATGACCAGAGGCGCGGTGGCCGGTGTGTACTTACTCTGCTCACAAAGCAAGATCCTTGCTGCAAAAACACAGTACGTGCCAAGATTTCAGATCTCAGATTTGGAAGTGTGAGATTCATAGTGTCGATTAAAAGTTATTTAATAGTTTCTGTGTTTGAATTCATGGTATATTCTGAGATGGATTGTGAATATGTCTTCTGATTAAGCAGTCATTTTTTTTTTTTTTATTGTAATTCAATTTGTTTTTGAAAAGGTGCTATATAAATAAATGTATTATCTATAGCCAGTCTGATCTCAAGCAAACTAAACACCAACATTTTGGTTTATTTCAAGATTTCATGTCATTTTAAATAATCTTGCTGCATGGACGGATCATTTCACCGGCATTATGTCGTTATCTCTTTAACTTCTCTGCTTATTTCCTGTATTTTAGCTGTTTTCTCCTTTTTTGCAGTGCAAGTGGAGTCTACTTGCCAATTGATTTTTTTCTGGTTTAGACTTAATTGGAAGCTCCCAAGATGCACTGCCAGAATGATGCATCACATCCAGCCGCCCGACAGTGTGTGGTAGAAGAAGAGCTGAGGGGAAGAACGAACACCTGTCTCCACTGCAGTGCCGCTGACAGATGTTTCTGCTGGTTTCAGTTGGGTTGACGCTCTTTGGTTGTCGCTTCGTCGTTTTGATCTCTTCTATTTTCACTTCATCTGTTTTTCCAACCCCGCGTCCCCGTGCCCTCCCCCTAATAAATCACTAATTCTCTTTCCGCGGCTCCTCCCTCTCCACCTCCTCTCGTTTCAGGTCTGACTGCCGTATAATCATTGGAGACGTTAGAGGTTGCTCAGGGAGGTTTATGGAGTATTTAGTATCGGCGAGGGGCTCTCGCTTTTAATTTGCTTTTGTTTATCTGTTGTCTGCTAGCTTTAGCTCTGCCTGCACTTAATGCCTGAGCTTAAATGAGAGCGTTTATGTCCTGGAGTCGGGAGTGGGGCTAAAGCCCCCATGGCGGTATTCATTCTGTCAAGACAGTGTGTGTCTAAGTATTTTACAGTCCGCGCGTGTGTGTGTGAGCGCGTGATTGTGTATGCGAAAGCCTCGGCCGACGCGCTTCTTGTGTAATTTAAATAGCTTTGCCGCACAGTCGGGGGCCACGGTGGGGTCACACATTCTGCTGACAGAATGTGTTTACCCCATTGAAAACAAATCTGCAAATGGTTATTCATTCTCATATACATCCAATTTCAGCGCTGCTGGTGCAGGCACAATCTGAATAAATGGCGAAGTTAGGAAAAACTGTATATGAAGAGCTCTTAAACTCAAAGGATTTGTCTCACCTCCTCTGACCTATTTAAGGGAGGCAGGCGGGAGGTGCAGGCTCAGGCGGTAGAAAAACAGTCTCAAGGAAGGAACGCTGTGTGCCTTTGGGTAAATGCTATGGAGGCGGCGTTTTGAGTCCGTCGCCGTTCTCGTTTAGCTCATTCTGTACATTGCAATTTAAGTGACTTTGCACAGCTCCCCGTGTTGCCCGGTCATTTCTTTCCGAGATGAAAATGGAAGACAAACAACCATATATCAGCGCATAATGACAAACTGTTAGTGAATCAAATGTGTTTCCTGAGAGCGCGTTAGTGTGAATCCGACTCACGCCTCTCTGTTGAGGCGTTTCACTCCTGCAATAAACACAAAGGAGTACATTTTTAGTTTACCACCACATTACATACACACTTGAGTCAACGATGATCACACTGTTCGCTGTTATTATAAGCAATCAAGGCAACTGGAGTTCACAGAAATAGAAAATTCAGCCTACACAAAAAGTTGCAACGTAAAGAAGCGATACATTTTGGCTTATCTGTGATTTTGCAGAAACACTCTTTGCTAACATTTATTCTGGCGATTGGGTCGGACCAATCCCAGAAGTTTTTTTCAAACTAGGCGAGAGAGGAGACAAAGAGAACTGCCAGACTTGCTCTTCTTTCTGTTGGAACCTACAGCTTCCACTTCCACTTTAACATAAGACGAGTTGTCGCATGCAATTTTTTGTTCCCAACGCCACCTGGATAGACGCGTTAATAAATAAAATGCACTCAGCTCAAGCCGGATTAATCACAGTTCTTTTCAACTCAGTGGTTAAAGATTTTCGGCTCCCGAGGATCCACCGGCGCTGACAAACGCCCAGGGTTTAGGCGATCCGATTGTTATATTCTTCCTCCACAGTGGCCACATCGACGCTCAGTGGGACTCCATGAAAAGTCAGCAAAACAGATTTTATGCCCGCTTTCATTTCTGTGGTTAAACGGACCAAACAGAAGAGTAAGCAAACTCCCACAGCCCTTTCCTCTGCCAGCCGAGCCGGGATGATGTCCTCAGACGAAGCTACCAAATTAATCAAATCTCCTCCCTCTTTTTCAGGAGCGGCTCAGTGCTGGGGGAGAGACCTGATGTAATCACTTATACACAGTGTGTGAGTCCACTTTGCACCGTGAGATTTTCGGAGGAGAAGCCGGCGGACGCCTGAGGTTTGGCGAGGTGAGGGGAGGGGGTGTGTGTGTGGGGGGGGCGGCTGCTGGAGAAAGGCCGGAGGCAGCAGCAGCCAACGTCTATCATATCACACACACGTGCACGTGCACAATGTTGCCGACACACTTCCCCCGACAGCTATGATGAGCCAAGGCAATTCATGCAGAAAATTGTCAGCTTCCCCCAACCCCACTTCAGCTCAAATGGATTTTTATCTCAGTTACATCCCCCTCGTACCCCCCGATATCTGCCCGCCTCGCATTCCTCCATCCTCCATGTCCGCATTCCTTTGGTGTTCCCTCTCTTGCCCCCCTCCTTCCTCCATCCCTCCCTTCCGCTTCTATCACCTGATGGTGGGTGTGCTCTCTCCGTGAAAGGAGGGGGAAACAAGATGCAAGAAGAGGAGCCCGTCTGGAGCCACGTGTGTCTTCTCCCTGGTGATATTGCAAAAAAAAAGAAGAAGAAAAATAGAATATTACACTTAACTGTATTTTCCCTCGGTGTGGTGGAGACGGAAGGAGGCCGCAGGGACAGTTCTGACAAAGTGGATTTCGCATAACCAGGAGAGCCGAGCTCGCTTCTCAAAGCGCTGTGGGAGAGCAGGCCCCAAAATGTGGGAAAAGATGGAGGAAACAAAAAGTTAACACAAGTCATCAAACGAGTCATCAAAAGAAATGTCTTGGAACAGCTATTTAAAGATAATTACAGGAGTCTCTGGCAGGGACACAACCCGTCCTGCAGTCACCGGGGAAACGTGCACCGCTGGCGTCGGTTTGCAGACCGGATAGCTAATTAGCAGCACATTTAGCAGCATGTAAGCATATCTGCAAATGTCATTCTGGTCTGGTGAGACGCTGACTCGTCTAAATACCACTCACAGCACGGTCTGTCTGTCTGTCCATGACATAAAGGCTACAGTGCTGATGTGTGCACGGCTCCCCTTACAAAGCATGCACTGAGGCTCAGTATGCATCCAACTGGGACATTCTACGTCATCACATTGCACCTTTTAATTTTAACCCCTTTGCTCTTAAGCGGCAATCCACTGCACTTGAAACTAGACAAAATGGCCTTGGAAACAGCCGTCCAAGTCCGAACCCACCACACAGATGACATCCCGGCAGTTTGGCGGCAGAGACAGTGAACAATGGCATTTAACGTTTTTGATCATTTTTGAATATTATATCATTTTTGTGTCGTTAAACGTGCTGTAACAACAATTTTGTAGTCGCCAATTTCATTTCCATTCAGTTGATTTACGCCTGATGAAGCTTCAACAAGCTTTGCGTGCCGTACAAACCTCTTCTCTCTTCCCCCCGCGAGTTGCTTAGAGTTACGCTAACGCTAACTTTTCCTGAGCAAATTCACTGGGACGTGTTTCGATCGGAAGCCGCGAATACCGACTCAGAAATGTCGACGTCCGACCGGCGATGGATCGCAGCAGCACGTTCCGCCGCATTCCACCCGACAAACTCTGAAGTAAGACGAAAAAATATGCGGCTGCTAGCGAGCTGTTGTTGGTCTGAGCTCTATCGGCGAGCCCGGCTGTTGCGACGGATCGTCCGCTGTGCAGAGGATTGTGGGTCAGAACAGCCACAAAAGCATGCTGGCTTGCAATGGAACATCCTGTTATTTTTTTTTTGGAATACTGGATTTGTCATATTATGTCAGTCTTGTCTGGCGTATTAATAGTGTGCTGGTTCTATAACACCGGCACTCGTGCAGCCCGTCAGCTGCTGTCAGTCAAAGAAAGCTTCGAACGCGCTTCTCAAACTGCTGAGAAGTAAAGGAGCATTTCTGCTATTTCCCCCAAAGACCTTTATTCTTTCTTTGAATAATATAAAACTGTTAACAAAACATAAAAAAAAAAAAAAAGGACACATTGCCATTATCAAGACTTCAGAAAGGGGTGGGTTTGAATGAAAGAGATTTCAGTTCAACCTTCTGAACACTTTCTCCAAAGCACTGGGAAATTAATTGAAAGATGGAGTCGGTACATGACAAGTTTTATTGCTCAAGGGAACTTCCAGAAGTGTCTACATCTCACAGAGAGCTTTGCCAACCAGATTCCATCAAGGAATTGAAAAAAAAAAAAGACTGTCAAACTGAAAGGCGGCGGAAAAAACAGCGGATGTCATTGAACGCGTGACCTTTTGATTACTGACTGAAAGCCGCGTCGCCTCCCACTCACCTCTAAAACTGCAGCACGCAAGGTCATATTCCAGAGTTTCTTCAGACGGAGTTTTTTTTGCTTATTTAGTCATTTTGCTCTCTTGTGGGGATATGTGTATATATAGAAGCATTTTTTTTTTTTCTCTCACCAGGCTTTAATGTCGGGCCTTTATCTGTGTGTTTCTTCCAGATAAAGCAGCACTCATGAATACAGGAGGGGAGCTCTTTTTTTTTTCTTTTTTCTCTGAGCTTTGTTTTGCTCCTCTAAGCATCCGCCATCAATAACACATGGTTTTCCGGGGCTTTGGATAATTGTTGTTATTCATCATCATTGCTGGAGTATCCCATAAAAATTAAAAAAAAAAAAAAAAAAAGGCAGTGCGCGGGTGGAGGTTCCATTGAAAGCAGACTGATGTCTGGTGACACAGATTTTCACTCTGGATGACTGGAAGTACACAGAGATACAGTGCTACTCAGAATAGTTCCCTGCTGTAAAAGAATATATCACTGACAAACATTTTGAGATGAATTCACAGCTCTGGCTCTAAATTTACATCATAAGATGCCGAAGGTCGCGTCGCGGATCTCACTGGAGTCTGTCGCATTTCTGCACCACGCTGGATGAAAACGCTTGGAGAATTATTTTTTTTTTGTATTTTTGGGGATTTTCTGCTGTTATTTTTCCACTCACTTTGTGTCTTCTGAGCACACTAAAGGATCAGATGTCAAACGATGTGATGTATTGGTAAAAGGAGGAATCACAACTGCGGCGCGTCCATGACAAAAGAGGTTTCACAAACATAACGCGATTTATAGGAAACTATCACGGGTTATTACTTTGAGCAGTGACAGCCTAAGTGAATTTGAGCTACTTTCCTCAGATTTATACGCTCGAATGCATCAGAAAATGTCATTGTACTTACTTAACGCCTCTGGACTGTTCAGCTGTGAATTCTCCGTCCGCCACTTCAAAAGTTCATCAATTGGTTTTATAGATCGTTAAGTTACGACGTTGTAGAACCCACACAGGCTCTCGCTGGCCTCGAGTTAAATCATGCTGAAGCCTTCGCTGTCTCACTAATTTTGTTGCAGAGACAGAGAGTAAGTGGAGTGAACTGACCAGGGACCTTTAAAATATATCACATCCCCACTATCTGATGACACACAAAAAAAAAGGGGGACAGCCGGGAGCATAAATGTCAAGAGCAAAAGAAAAACTAGACAGAAGTGTAATATTTCATTTACATTCACCCTCTCTTATCTTCTTTTCCTTCATGTGCCTTTTTCTTCCAGGTCTGCTCCTCCTTCCTTTTTTTAGTTTTTAATCATTTGAATAAAATGTCACACCTGCAGCTGCAGAGCATCTTCCTGTGCAAATTTATTTTAGCATCATGTGGTTAAAAATATTTTTAACAGACAGTCGTGCAAAATTAAAGTCGAAAGAAAATCTGTTCTTCCCTTCCTTTTTATTCCTTGAGTGCTGCTTTGAAGGCAGAATGTCAAAATGTTTCTGTTTCAAAAGGGAAAAAAGAAAATATCGATGGCATCACATCTCCATCCCATCGTGCTCCGCTGGCTCCGAGGTGCTCCGACTCACCTCTCACCAGAGGACAGACCAGCCATTGTTCTTTCTCAGTGCTTTAACTTGGAAATCCTTCCCTCCATCCCCTTTTCCTCCTATCCCTTTCTTTCAGAAAGTGTAAGGGGAGGCATGAAGAGAAGGAAACAAAGAGGGGGAGAGTTAATGGTGACGGAGCCATGAGGAAGTAAAAGGAAAGGAAATGATGAAAGGAAATAAAAGTATGTGAAAAGGCAGAGGAGGGAAAGTGAAAACCAACTTGTGAATTCTTGAACTGTCTCCTAGCATTAGCTTTTCATTGTAAAATTGAAGTTTGAATGGTTGTAAAGATGCCGGCAGCTTTATAACTGTGGAAGGTCACTGTTCTCGCCAGAAAAAAAAAAAAGGATTCTTCTCCACTCGCTGGCTCCCAACAAAAGTCAATGCTGGCTTCTTTAAACAGCGATCTTCCTCCGACCTTCTCCAAGTCGTTTCTTCAGGAGCATGCCTGTGTTCCCACAGCCCTGTGTTCCCACAGTTCCCACATTTCTAAGGTTTTTTTTCCAAAGTAAGGCCCCACATTTCCTTAGCCTAACCCTTAGCCCTGTTCTTTAACCCCTAACCCTCAAATTGAAGGGAAATGTAGGAACACACGACCTAATTTTGAAAATGTCCTAGAAATGTGGGAACATAGGGCCGACCCCGTTTCGGATGCCTTAACTAAACTAAACCTGAAGCATATGGCACCGGGTCAGAAGACGCTGATTCAAGATGCACGATTTAGTAGCAGCAACTGACGAGACTGCACCGAGTGCTCAGCAACAAAACATGACAAAAGGCGCTAGAAATTGGGGATCAAACGTGCTCGAACTGTCTGGATGAGTAAAACATAAAATGATGGCATCCTCTGATGGCGTCTTATGTATTTTAGATTACCAGCAATAGACTTTAATGTCAGCTAAAAAAGTAGTAGTGGAGTTTCGTAATAGAATTTTTGAGTACCTTCAACTTTTGTATGTGCGTGCGTGTGTGTGTGCTTCCAATATCATAAAAAAGGGCAGTGTGACCCCATCAGCACTGAGGCTTCCCAATTTTGATGTACGGGCCAATGAATCAGCAGAGATGAACGGTTCCATTGGTTTTCTCATCAATACGTTTCCTCACAACACCACCGCTGTCTTTTCATCCAGAAAAAAAGGCTCCATGACTACAAACAGCCTTTTGACCTCTGAAGGAAAACAGATGGCCGCGAACGCACCCGCGCGCATACAGACATATGACACGTGGCGTCTTATGTGACTGTTTATTGCTCAGCATGTCTTTAAATGCGGGATACATGGAAAACACACGAACTGAGCGAGTAATTGGGCGACACTCAGCCGTTTGTCTGGTGAGTTTACTGTGGTGGAAAATTGAATCTGCTTCCAATTCCACGTTATCATCCGACAGAGATCAGCATTGCAACATACGGACAAGAATCCATTGTGTATGTCGTGTGAGTTGGGTTATAAAAGTTACTGCTGTTTCTGATTGCCCCATCTCCTGCACATTATATTAATATGCAGCTAATTTGCAGTCTTAACGTTGAAGGTTAATGTGTTCCTCCGAAGTGGGAAGAAATGTGACTTTGAGATTGAAGTCCAAAGTATTACCTCAAAGGTGAAATATGTACACAAAACAAAAAGGGGGCATGCATATCACCAGAGGAACTGCTTACTGCTGCTAACTGTGGCTGCCGTTAGCTCAGTTAGCTGTGAAGCTAGCAGTTATGAATGGGAGTTCGGGGACTAGAGGAGTGTTTGTGTTTACGCCACCAGCACTGGGGCTTTGGACCAGGATGGGGCCATGGCTATGGTTAGCATGCTAACTTCAGTGGATATCGCTGCAACACAATACATTGACATTGACAATTGTAAGATTAACATGTATTGAATTTCATCGCCTGTTGCTAGAACTTTCGAAGAACCTCGAAAAGTTTACTTTTGTCGTGGAAGTTTTTATTTACCCGGAACACCCTTTCTACTTTGCTGTACATTAGCCATAAGCTAGCAAGCAACAGCACATGCCGAGGGTGTTAGTGTCTGCGTATTTGATTTCAGGTCAACCTCTGACAACGCTCAGCACTCAGACACTCAGCAGAATCAGACAGAATTCTGGGTGTTTATTCCTAAAAGAGGTCTGGCTCTGCGCCTTGCTCTCCCTTCCAGAGCTGGCAGACTCTGCCCAGCGCTACACAACACTCGGCAAACATCTTTTATTTTGTTTTGATAGGGAGCCCCCTAGTGGAAGAAATGACATATTGTACAATTAACTGCACACCCCTTAATCAGGAGCTAAGAGCAGGTACAGTGAACATTTTACAAATATGTCCAAATATATTCACACTCTTTTTGTTTTCACTGTCAACCAGGCTGTTTGTCTGTTTGTTTAAAACTGTGGTGCCCCGTGGACAAAATAAATGAATAAGAATACAAAAGATCATTGTTGCGTTTGCCTGTCAGCAAGTCAGCAACAGAATGAAAGAAGAGGTTATAATATTAGCGGTGCAAGGCATTCTGAGTGAATATTAAATTCCCCATAAATTAATAATTTTCTATCTCTGGCCTCAGCAGTGACACAGTCTGCCTGCAGGGTTTAATGATGTTTCATCATATTTCACACCCACATGAACCATCATACAGTATCAACACAAGCTGTTACACATATGGATCAATTTCCACAAACATGCAATACCATGTGCGTGCACAGACGTACACATTCGCGGCTCATCTTTAAAGATGTTGTTTTGGAATTGCGAGGCGCCTGATGACTCCGCTACCCTCTGGCTTGAAGACAGGCGGTTCGATGAAGCGTGGAGGATCAAGGCTGCACCAGAGAGCTTAGACACTGTGCTGAAAAATTAATGACCAACGCAGACATCTACATCATGTAAACACTACAAATAAGATGTCTCTATCAGCAGAGAGCGGAAACGTAGACGCTTAACGATCTTGTTTTTATGGGTGGTGCTGAACAAAGGCAGCGAGCCTGAATTATGCAGCAATCTCAGCAAAATGCATGAGCTAGTTATAGCTGGAGTTGCTCTTAATGTGAGTTTCCTGCGAAAACAAATCCGATGAGCACACACAACAACACATACCTTCGCACCGATGCTCATGCATGCTCTTTCTCATAGACACGCGAGAGTGCAGATCCACACATTTGCACTAAACACAGCGCCGGAGAACGTGCGGCGAAGCTTTCCTCTGGGGAAATATGGTCGAGTAAAGTTTCTGTGCAAAAGTAATTTAAACTTTGTGTGTGTAAAATGATTATATCTACGAACGCAGCGTCAAATAATGCAAAACACCACTGATTAGTGAGGCTTACAAAGAAGGCTTAATTAAGACATGAAAGGGTTTAAGCAATTAAAGATAGCTGAAAAATAAATAGGATGAAAAAGTGCAATTACTTTGTTTTGCCAATAATTACATGCCATTAAAGTCCTGCTTCTTAAAGCTGCGCTGTTCATATATTGACAGCTGTGTTGACTGGTGTCTGTTTGAATTCATGGCACCTTCATATAAGGTGGTGTCGGTGAACGAGTGGAATGATCGGCCGCTATTTATTAACGCAGAACAGTCCAGCAGTGACCTCTGACACTGTAAAACCTGACAAAGTGACTTTACTTAACAACAATCAAGGAAACATATTACCTCAAAATTACCAAGTGAAGTAGACCAACAATTTTAAGTTGTTAAAAACTTTTTAGTTCCAACTTTTCAAATTTACAGTGCACTCACACCTCTCTGTTTGATTCAGCCACACTGAACCCATTAACCTATCGGGCTCTGCTTCTCTTCGGCTTGGACCCTGGTTGATATTAATGATTACTGATGCTAGCCGAGTATTGCAACTTCTGGAACCCACATAAGGGTAACAGCAGATGGCTTCACGGTCAGATTTGGCCGATATCGTGAAATTCGACCAAGACACAAACCGCGTTGGCTCGTGATGAATTACATTATTGAAATTAGTTAAAGAATCAGATTGATTTGCACAAATGCTGCTGCTGCTGCTGCTGCTGCTGGAGTAAACTGATTGTAAAGACTGCACAAATGGTCGTGGTTGCTACAGAGCAATGTACACATATTGACTTTGTTTTGCTTGTGTTTCTGCACTTTTTTCCCTCTTGCCTCTGCACTTTTATCAAGTTATTTTCTCCAGCCCAATTGATTGGTTCTGTGTACAAATAACATGAATTTGGACTTTCAAATTGTTTTATGTGCAGGCGATATGCCGATCCTTGGGAAATGTTGGTATTTTTAAAACCTGGTACCTATGTTCGCATGTTGAGTGTAAATTATTGCCGCGTACCAAGAGTTTTAGAATCGGTCCGTCAGATTGCCTCATGGCTGCAGTGGTTGTAATGCAATCGTTCGGGGGCAACTCTGACCCCAAAAGTGTTTAACTACATACTACCTTTAACTACAGAGATAGACCTTGTTGTTAAAGAGCAAGATCGTTCAAGTCTCACTCTAAAATATCCTGGGAGGAGAGTTATTGCCTCATCGAGACTGTCAAAATATGTTCGACCTTCAGCAATGACTTTTCGAGATACATTTGTGCTGGTGTTAACTCCAAACTCTTCTCTCCAACTCTCGCTCACCGTCTTCTTCCGGCAAAAACTCACCTCTCACCTGAAGCAGCCTTACCGGACCAATTCAAAAGTGTCAGTATGGCAAGTTTGACACCAAAACATGTAAATCTAGAGCCTGGGTTTGTGTCCACATAAAAATCACAAGCGATAAAATATAGCGACAAAGTACAAGCAGGAAGCTGGACTTGTATCTCAAATTCTCAAATGTGACGTCATCTTTTCCTAAACCTAACCAAACTGCCACTGTTCCCTTTTTTTTTTTTTTTTTTTTTTTTTAATTATG
>OMLP01029537.1:9141-19297 GCA_900302685.1 Spondyliosoma cantharus
TATATATATATATAGGACTGTGTATGGCAGCAGAAATTAGCAGTTAAATCAAATTATTGCACTGAAGTGGTGTGTCAGGTTATTGCACAAAAGAGTAGATTATAAATCATTTATTAACTGTACAGTGCTGGTGCTACCACTCCTTCCCTTCTGTCCCCTTTACCAACAGTTTCCCCATCTCAGACGTGACAATACATTTGTGGTTCCTTCGTAGCTGTGAAGTATAAAGGGTACAGACTCATACATACATTGGCTGTACGATATTCATGCTATTTAATGAAAAATGTTTGCAATTGTATTCTATTTTAAATCTGATTGATGGTGTTGTGATGATTGATTGATATGCATTTGTTGTAATCAGGTACAGTCAGAGCGTCTACAGTGTCTTCTTGATGCTGCCACCAGGGAGCACCACAGTTTAACAAGTTTAAATGTTCAGGTTTTTCCTCACTGCCCTCAGCTTGTTTGTATTCGTGCACATCGCTCTGGCTTGAATGACTTCTGTTAGGCTAAATCAGAATCTATCAATATAAATAGAAAATCATCACATTGATACTAATCAATAACAAATCATCAGCATCATGACATTCGACGTGTTTGGGATAAAATGCTCCAAATAAGATTCGCAACTGCAACCAAATACAAGTTGCAAAGTTGAAAGTGCGCATCCTATGGATACTTCATGAGAATTCTTTTTAGGCCATCTCAGTTAAATGGAGGCCAAGAATTTGAAAAGTAACGCAATTTAAATGTGAAAACTTTGTGGTGAGGGAGTTTTGGTTGGGACTGTGACTGTGTCAGGCATAATAATTGGCCAAAAAAATAATTTGAAGTTGGCACCATGAGTGATACGAGGACGACGATAGAGGCCTTCAAATACATGTAGGATGTTAATTTAGTTTGACCTGAAGGTAGAATTTACTCCTGCCTGATTGCTACTGAAAATATATCAGTCTGCACACATTTTTCTATTGTTTAATGTGAAGACTTTTATGAGTTTGACAGAAAACTCCGTTTTTGACGACTTTTGACCAAATGAGAAAAGCGTCCATTGTCTCGGCTGCAATCAATTATCAGTATTTCGTTTTTTATTTTGTTTGACTTTTTTAGGCACGTTTGAGACACTCGTGGTTAATGAGCTTCAGGATCTGTGCATGCTAATCAGGCTAACTCGTCCAGTACATTGTTTCAGCAACAATCATGATGCTACAGTCACACAGAAAGCATATTATGTCCTGACACGTTACAAAGAGTAACACAGCTGGCTGTAATATGTAGCCACGCTGTGTCGAACATGAACCTGGGCTCCATTAGCTTAGCACGCACAAAATACAACAATTATTGCAGACTAACACCTGATAGAACACACACTGAAGAGCCTCAGGGAAAAAGGAGGGCAGTGTCTGGTCAGAGTCAGTGTAAACAACACAACTGTCTCCCATTAAAAGATTATGTATTTTGTATATAAATCAATATATTTCACTGTGTCTGATCAATGAGAGGATACCTCAAGTGTTCCTGTCCTACACATTAAGCCGGATTAATTCAATGTTTACTTCACTTTCTTTAATTAATAATTCATGTATAAAAACAAAAGTGACAGTTTTGAGAGTATTTTATTAAAAAACAGCACAAAAACACAGGAAAGCAGAAGTATTATAGTACGGTATTATAAAAACGATGGAAACTCCTCTGGAGGTGAATTAAATTACTATTGAAGTCCACACTTTGTATTTCATACAGCATTTTTTTAAAAAGTTAAATATTTTGGAGTCACTGGAAACTGATCGGACCAAACTCGGCCTCGTGTAGAAGCTGCTGTATTTTGGTTCTGACCCACGACTGCTTCTCTGCAGGAAGCCGTCTCATGGCCGGAGCCAGGCTGAGTAAAAACAGCGTGACATCGTCTCTCTGGTCCACGTCCCGGTCCTTCTGAGCCTCTCTGGCCTCCATCCTCCTCAGGTACTCCTCCAGCAGACTGTCCGTGCTCCTCCTCCAGCCCCGGGCCAGACGCGGCGATGCGTCACGACTCTCCTCCTCTTCGTCCGTTTGGTCCAGCAGCTCCACCTCCTCGACGTCGTGCTGCTCTGTTTTCAGGTGGTTCAGCCTGGACATGGTGCAGGACGGCTGCTGCATCTGCAGGTCCTGTTGCAGGCCTGTGGGGGACGACTGCGCCGGAGGCATCAGCTGGTCTGAGGGCTGCGAGGAAGAGTGTGAAGAAGCTAAGGACGTGGCTAGAGATGTAACTGACTGCATCATCATCTCAAACAGTTCCTTCATGTTAACCTGTTGGGCCTGCTGTGTTTGAACACTGTAGTCTGGAGCAGAAGTTTCTGACGGCACCTCGATCTTTGCTTCTTTCAGTCTGACGACGTCTCTGTCGGCGGACGACGGTCGCTTCCTCTGAGCAAACTCTGACGACGACGATGACGAAAACGTTGTTGTCGTGGCGTCTGCTACAGCGATGCCTACAGGGACAGACATAAGGATCAGATTTCATTTTCAGCCCACAGCTACAGAACCACACAGCTACTGTATGTGTGTCTAAAGCTGCAGTATCTTTTAATATTCAATATAAAGGCTTTACTACAGCTGTGAAATTTATTCAATACTTACAGGTCCATTTCTATGTCAAAAACATTATTTGCTCGCGTTTAGAGGTCAAAAGTCTTTTCTGACAGTAAATGAATGATTGAAGTAAAGTTTCATAGTCCCCAAAATATTTCTGGAGGTTCGCAGAAAAAACAGCATTGCAGCATTCTCCAAAACGACTGAGGTAGCTGGAGACTTGATTTAAAATGTAAGAAACAACCAAAAAAATGGCTCCATACAGCCCATCTGGTGCGATCCAAGTCTCCAGAGGCTCTAGGATCGCAAATTGCTCTGAAATGATGTTATTTACACCCTCGACGTGCGGTTGAGCTCGTGCACCTATGTCGGAAAGGGGGAAATGGGATCTGTATGGAGGCATTTGATGTTTTTTTTGTTGTCCCTAAAGTCTCCAGCTACTTCAGTTGTTCAGGAGAATACTGCAATGCTGTTTCGCTGTGAAGCTCCGGAAATGTTTTGTGGACTACGAAACTTCACCTGACTTTCCATCAGCACGAGGGGAATAATTGCTGAATTAAAGTTTTGGGTGAACTGCTAGTTTAAAGTTGCTGGTTTTAAGGTTGCAGGATCCCACTGCCCCTGTAGCCTCAATCCAACATTTGGGGAAATTCTGCACATCTTGATCTACAAACCGTAGTTCTCGTCGTCATCGCTCCGTGTTTCGGTGGTCGTACTGCAGCCCACCATGTCTGACGCCCCGAAGCGAGGGGGCTGCGGGTTCAGAGCCCAGCCGTTGGTGCCCGCGGCTCTGGCGTCAATAAACGGGTTTAAAAAGGACAAGATGGCGGAATATCTCCACGGCCTGTAGTTGAAGAGGCCCACGCCGCTCTCACGTCTCTCCTTCTCCCGCTGCCTTTCTCTCCGGTGTTGGTCCCTCAGCATCTTCCACTTCCGTCTGCACTCGGACTCTGACGAAGACAGAAAGCGCATACACCCTCAACATTTAATTTTGTCAGACAATATTCAACAAATTCAACGTACAGACTCAAAACAAAACAACAAAAGCTGCACGAATGTTCCTTCTTCGCTTTAACATCTGGGAGAATCGTCTTTAGATATGTGATGCAGAGGTACAGCAGTGACAGCGCATTACTGAACACAGTGAAAGTTGATTTTAGCTACTTCTGATCGAAAACTGTCGTCACGCGAGTATAAATCAAGCACATACATTTTAAACAAAGAGGCTTCATCCTGCCATAAGGTCCAGTGTCGTCCCCAAAGCAAACAAAATAATACAAATTTAAAAATAACATGATCTAAATCACAGTTTATGGTCCACTGGCAGGCTGGCACTTTGACCAGAAAATCAGTGGAACCTGTATGATCGATGTATCAGTCATATTTATTGGTATCGACATACGAGTTGACCAACATTAAGAAAATACGAAAACTTTATTCTTTTAAAATTATAACTAATAATTTAAAGTGCACTGGTTCAGTGCACTCGTGGCATCTTAGATAATAGTTGTTTACCCCGTCTTATCAATACAAGCAGCAAAAAGTTTGGCCACAAACACACTGAGTTTTGAAAGCCTCTAACATATCGGAATTTGTAGTTCTGTAACTTTCAAATGCCTTTAAGAAGAAAACAAAGAACATAATGTGAAACTCTTCAGTATTTGGAAAGGCAGGACAGAAGGATGACAGTGACACAAGGAGGGTCCATAATAAGTCTGATATGTAATCTTCTTAGCGATTAAAAGCTCTACACAGTCCATTTAACCTGCTGACAGTAACGCTAGAAGAGCGGACACCCACCGGGGACCCCGACTATCAGAGCGACCTGCCGCCAGGCTTCGCTCCTCATGTTCAGGTCTCTGTAGGTCACTGAGCTGCTGTCGTACAGGCTGGGGAAGCCGGACACCGCCATTATCAGTTTGTACTCCATTTTGTCTCACACTCCCGGAGGAGAGGAGCGAGAGGAGGAGAAAACAGCCGAGGTCTCCGAAAAAGAACAACTGCCTCCTCCTCCTCCTCCTCTTTCTTCTTCTTCTTCTTCTTCTGTTTCCTAGCAGAAAAAAAAGCGTGCGCTTCCGCTTCCGGTGCGAATCTAAAGGCCGCTATTGGTTCTCACTACTATCGCGTCACGATTACGTTTCAGAGGTAATTTGCATAAAGTTAAAACACATTCTCTACGATTAGATTTAGGTTGGCCAAGTATGTGCACACAAACAAGAAATTTGACTCAGTTAAGTTTGCTCTCAATGAACCAACAGGTAATACCAAAACCCAAAAACCCAAATATATATATATAAATAAACAAGTACAGTTTTGAGTTGTACTTCGATTATTTCCCTTTTATGCTTTTTTTGTACTTCTACTCCGTTACTTTTATATAGCAACAGCATTTTTACTTGAGTGAAATTAAAGATATAATTTTAAAATATTACTTTATTACAAGTGAAAGTCGGCCCATCTGAGTAGTACTTGAGTAAAAGTCTCTGATCTTCGATGTGTTAAGAATCAAAAGTATTTTTCCGGCAATAAATGTAATATCAAAAGTAGAAGTAAAAGTAAAGCTACACTGGATCGACCAGCTATTGAACCCAATATTCATCATTTTTCCAATTTCTAAATTAAGTTTTTTTCTAAGTTATCAGATAAATGTAGTGTAGTAAAAAAGTACAATATTTACCTCCAAAATGTAGAAGAGTGGAAGTATAATATAGAAAATGGAAATACTCAAGTATAATTCAAATACCTCAAATTTTAATTTAGTTACATTCATCACTGTTTGCTAACATTAGTTACTAGTTACTTAACATATTCAGATATGATTAAGCTACAGAGTGGTAATTAAATAAGCTTCATATTTACCAATTGCAATATGAATGCATCTATAATCCAATAAATATCCCATTCTGCATGTCAAGTACTTTCACTTTTGTTACTTTCAGTGTATTTCAATGACAGTATTTATGCACTCCTGGTTAGGTACGAATTTCAATACAGGAGATTTTTACACTGTTGTAATAATACTTTACTTAAATAAGAAGAGCTGAGTACTTCCTCCTCTTCTGGTTTACAGCAGGTCAGAAATCATGCTACCAAAATGTAGCATTTTGTTCATCCAATATTATTTTAGTCTTATTTGTGAATTAGATTTTTCATGAGGCAAAACAAAATAAAATACAAACCAACTATCGAACACACATACCTCACATTTAAAACATGTAACAACAGCAAGCATTCTATCTATTTAGTCTGATTGTTGTATATTAAAGGCCTCTCCTTCTTGTGTGAATGACTTTTTCTTGTCTTTTGGATGGTCACCTGCGAGGTTTCGTTCGGTGCTTCGGGACATTTAAATTAGTTCCTGTTCGCTGCAAAGGTGCAAGCAGGATGTCTTTTCAAAGCAAACAGCTTCATAAGATGCCAATATGCAAATGTAATGTAAATGTTCTGTGTTGCTACAAACCTGCAGAGCCTGGAGAGCTGCAGGTCTCACGGAGAGCCTGTAGGGGGCGACACCGCTCTAAAATGTCCTGAGCTCTGCAGTCAGGTCTGATCTGATAACACCATCATGTACAGTTAGAAGATGCAGATGTCCACGTGATCAGTCATATTTCCAAGATATATGTATCTAGGTGATATAATCATCTACTGGTTGTATTTATTGAGCACTTTCAGATTATTCATTGCAATAAATTAAGAGAGGTTCACTCGAAATGTTATTTTTATACCTGTGACAAAACGCTGCACTACTTCCTTTGGGGTCTAGGACCCAAACATGACTCTCAGACTGCCAATGATGTTTGAATACAATACACCCATCTGATGTCAGACTGGGTTGGGGCTGTGTCCAACTATTTCTTTAACTTCCGGAAACCAACAATCCAGCGTTTGAACCTCTCTCTCAGCTCTCGTTTTTCATCATTGGCACAAATATTTCCATCACAACATGAACGTCTGTCAGTAGAGACTGTCTGAAGACGAGTGACATCATCACAATATTTCACCAATAACTGTGTCTCATTTTTTTCTCCATGATGACTGACGTCTCATCCCAGCTTTCAATGAAGACATTTGGAACAAATTGAAATACTTTTGCCTCCAACGGAATTTCAGTTGCATGCTTTGTACTTCTCCTCCATTACAAATCTGAGGGAAATATTGTCTTTTACTCCATCAGACTTGTGTTAGGGTTTGTGTGACAAACAAAGCAGAAGTTTGTTTGTGTTTTTTTTTTTTTTCAATGACACTGTGCTCTAGATGACACTTTCCTACATTATAGGAAATAGTAAAGAATGTACTCCAACTCTACCAGCTACAAGAGGATAAAATGATAAAGTACCAGTGATAATATTCCAATAATATGACAGATAACATAACTCTCTCAAACGTGCTTTTACTTGAATAGTTTGAGTGCATTTTGCTGTTAATACTTTTGTACTTTTAAATGTAATATTTGCTTGTAACAGACTATTTATTACAAAAGTAAAGTAAAAGATGACTTCTTCCACCGCTGCAGTCTTTGAGGGCCCCTGTGACAGTGGCTGATTGATGTTGTGCTGTCCAACAGCCACTTTCACAGTTTAATCACAGGCTTTTTATGATACTCACTTCCTTACTTTATTGATTTACCCACAAAAATGTTCAAAAGTTTCTTGAATCTGGGTTACAGTGACCTTTCCCAGCTGTTTCCCTGTATTATTTTTACAGCTTGAAATTGTAAGAAGGCTGATTTCCAAACTTGTCACACACTGACACTTTGGGTTGGCAAGTCGTGTCGGTCACCAACCCAAAGCATCAGCGTGTGTCGAGTTGGGAATAAGACTCAGACATTGACTTTCTTACTAATAGGACCTTCAAAGTTTAAAAGCAAAACAGAATTTTGAGAAATAAATGATAGTCTTTTATGACTGATAACTGCAAATCTACGCTGCACTGCAAATGCTTTAAACGCACACAGACACAAGTTGGGGAAATCCCTGCTAGTTTCCCAGACTGTTTACTAGCCTAAATAAAGCAACAGGGGTCAAAGGTCACCAGGACTAAAAATAGATTCTCCAGAAGTCTCCAAAGATAACCCTTAAAACACACACACACCACAGACAGCAGTGGATGTCACGTCTGTGACGTCACTTGGTGGTTCAGCTTTGTTTGTCCACCAGGTGTTTCTAATGAACAAGACATTTCAAAACATAATTTAGCTCCTCATGATGTTTCTGGGTTTTTCTGAGGAAAAGATTTTTTGCAAATATGGACGATCTCTAATTATTCTTCATAATCTGAGTGAGATGAGCTCGGAGGCGTTTGTACACAAACTCAGATGGTTAGAGGAACTTAAAAGAAGCTGAACAGTCACAGAGGCTAAGAAAATGATAGAAAACAGTCCTTTATACTTTCCTCTTTTTATATCCTCACATTTCTCTCTTTGTTTCTCAGTTTCACTTTCTTTCTCTTTTTCCCTCCATCTCTCATTTCCTCTCCTCTCTTTTCTCCGCTTTCTCTTCTTATGCAACAGTGAGCGGAGCAGACAGCAGCAGCTCTGTGTGTGTGTGTGTGTGTGTGTGTGTGTGTGTGTGTGTGTGTGTGTGTGCGTGCCCCGGGGTGTTGGCAGTGTCTTGGGAATGGGGTGATCAGGACGTGGGAGCAGATGTATGAACACACACACACACACACACACACAGATAGACACACATGCAGACACGCACACACACACACAGGCCCAGACGAGGCTGAGAAATGGGTCACTGTTGGCCAAAAGAGATGTAATTACACACACCCCTGTCTGCTATTTGGACACACGCACGTACTCTAACACACACACACACACACTCTCATCATTTTGGGAAATACATTTATGTGCTCTCTTTCAGAGAGTAACTGTGTGTAAGTAGACTGGTACCACTCTCGGCTGGTTAGCTTAGCTTAGCATAAAGACTGGAAATAAAGGGAAACAGTTAGCCTCGTTATGTAACAAATTCTACCGGCCAGCACCTCTGGAGTTCACTTACGTATCAACACACATTATATCATGTTTACTTAATCTGTACAAAAAGTGTGGAAATGACAACTTGCTGTTTAAATGGGGACCCTGTTGCTAGGCAACCAGCAAACACTTCAGGAAGTTCGGCTACGGCTGCTCGTTGCACCAGTTCCGTGTAAGTTCTGTCTTAAAGGAGCACTCTGTAGTTTTAGGGAGGAAAGAGAAAGATCCTGAGTTAATTGAGTAAACGGACTCAATAAACAAGCTCTTTTTGTTTTATTTACTGAATAAAGTGAATAAACAAGCTGACTTTAAAAGACAACACAATTTCATACTGTTACGTTTATATGTGGCGGACCCTGCCAGCTTTCTATCTTCAAACAGGGTTCTTATTATTATTATTTTCCTCTGAGAATAGCTTGTTTATTCACTTATGGACGTGAGGTTCATCTTAACCACTCTGGTGTAACGTCCAACCTAACCAAAATATTGTCGCAGAAAATGCCGTTTTCACTTCCTGTGAAAATAAATGATTCCGTTAACTATCGTTAATCAACAAATAACAATAGGTATGTGGACAAAGCATTGTGATAAGGTAGTAATTATCCTCCAACCTTCAACTACAGCTGGTTTAAAAAAAACAAAGGCTACAAATTAGCAGCTAGTCGTTAATTAGAATGTTATCTTACCCAGATATTTGCTTGCCAACACTATAACATTTGTGTCTAATGTCAAAATAATGTGCAATGCCATATTGCACTACTTTACAGAGGACTTTACACCTACTAAGGGGCAGGTTTAAGATTTAAGGTGTAACTTACATTCAGGCTGAGTTTGAACCTGCTGGTACAACCCAGTGCTGGTCCCAATATAACTGCAAATTGTTGTTTTTACCATTTTGTTTTTGAATGATGTGATCGAACGAGACTTAAACAAGATATAATATGTTTCATGTTAGAGTTAGCTTGAGAGGAGCTGGTAGATAACTTTGAGCCAAGCTACCTGCTTCCCACTGTGTTTACTCTTTGTGCTAAGCTAAGCTAATGAGCTGCTGACTGTAGCATATTGAACAGACAGAGAGAATGGTATCAATATTCAAATCTGAATCTTTGTCAGAAAGCAAATAAGCAGATTTCCTATTATTTTTTTAATCAAAGATCTATAAGATAAAAATCTCAACTGTAGCATTAAAATGATTAATGATTAAAAACGACAGCTAGAATCAGCAGTGAGGAAAAAAATTGTGGAAATGTTGTTACCTGAATCAAAAGAGTGTCATACTCAGGTATAACAACATTAATAATTCTCGAATTTTCTCTAGTGTTTCACACACATGCACACACACACACACACACACACATACACACACAAACACACACGCAGGTTGACATGTCCACTGTAAACTGTCACCTGCCACATTTTTAGCATTCCTGACCTTCTCTCCTGTTAATCTTTATGAGACACCTAACTGTGTGTGTGTGTGTGTGTGTGTGTGTGTGTGTGTGTGTGTGTGTGTGTGACCAAGTGCAGCATGAGTGATCGTCCGACAGCAAATCCGGTGAGATATCTGCGTCTCTCCCTCTTCTTCTTTCCCCCCTATCTTTTCTATTGTTT
>OMLP01029538.1:8305-21454 GCA_900302685.1 Spondyliosoma cantharus
ATCCCTTTAAAATATGTTTTATTTGACTTATACCTAAATTGTTTACAACAAAGCTGTGTCACATTTTGTCCAGAAGATGGCGACTCTGTCATTTTTAACGCCAAGGAGCCTAAAAAGAACCAGATAATTCCACATGTGTTATGACTTCTTTTCCCTTTATTTCAAATAAGATTCTCTATCCAGCGCCAGTTTTTTTCCAGTCATGCTGTACGAGTGAAAGGAAAAACCCCGCCACCCGAGTCAGAACCCGAGCAGGAGGGGTCAGCAGGCTGCAGCTCACTGGAGTGTGGAGGTTTCCTTTGTGGCCTTTAGTCCAGTTGTGCCTGCAGGACTGAGCTGTCAGGTAGATCGAGAGGTGAAAAGATGGAGCGGTAACACAGGATGACAGACCCCTTTCTGTATCAGATGTTCAGACCTGTGATCCTAAATGTTACATGATAACACCAGAGCAAATAACCTGACTATTCAGGCGCTGAAATCTGATTTTTTTTTTGGACATGAGAATAACCAAAGAAATATTGGTTAAAAACACTTTCTGTGTTTGTTGGCCTGCAGTGGCCTCGTCGTGACGACTGGTCTCATTTTCCCCCCTGTTCTCCTCTTGGTGCCAGGATTCCCTCGCTGCAGTGACTCACACCTCGCAGTGGCTTTTAGATAATGTGAGGTAATAGCGTGTCTTGTTAAATGCCATACGAGGACTTCTGCCTGAGTAAGCAGCGCGCCACAGCTGCTCTCCAGCTCGCCTTAATTGCAAACAACAGCGTTTTATTCGCATGTGTTTGTCATGAAAAGTTACATCCGCTCACTTTTTGCGCGCTCGGGTAACAACAGAGATGCAGAAGGAAAACTAAAACAATATCACACTGTATTGAAACAAACAGTATTGATTTGTGTTTCGCCCGTCAGCAGAGGCCAACATGCACGCGTGTGATTAGAGTCGACGTGCTCGAAAAGGCAGCTGGGCGAACGATGGAGGCTCCTGTCAGTCTGATGTTCTTCTGCCCATGTGTGCCAATGCAGATTGACAGGGCTGTACGTTGGAGAAGGCCAGTTGCTGTATGGTTTGTTGTTAGGCTTTTTGGCCCTCGGGGGCCCCCCCCACACCTCCGCCCAGCGACCGCAGCCTCCATCTTTCCACCGGCTGATTGTTTGTTCTTCAGTGCTCGATGAGAACGACGACATCTATCTATCTATCTATCTATCTATCTATCTATCTATCTATCTATCTATCTTATTTTAGTGATACTTTATAATAAACGTCATTAATAAATAGTACGTTTTTAGTTTCAGCGGAACCCATCAATGAAATGCATATTCTACATCTTATAAAGTTGCAGCTGATGTTTGGAAACCTTTACGATTGTTTACAGCTGCTGTAAGCGTTGTTGTCGTCGTCGCCTCCCTCCTCTCCAGGTTGCCACGGGAACGCAGGGTTGAGGAGGAGGAGGAGCCGGAGCTTTCTCTGTCCTGATTGGATAAAGTAGACAGGGATACCAGAAAGCTTCTGTTCTCAGGAGAGACATCTATCTATCTATCTATCTATCTATCTATCTATCTATCTATCTATCTATCTATCTATCTATCTACAGCTGAAACAAAACAAGCTTCAGGTGACTCAGCCTCGTCACGTGACCACCGGGTCCAGACACTTTGTCTGCCGCTCGGCTTTTTAAGTGACAATTTAACACCTGATGCCTGATACCTCTGTCCTACCTCGGTGTCATATCCATTTTCCCCAGAGTGGCTCCATTTGCTGCACTCTCAGAACCCGTGTGACCGGCGCTGCTCTCTCTGTAAGATCCAGTTAGCGGCCTTTTCAAAGTGCTCGCTGCTAAAAGCGCTGGATTTGATTACGACGTCTTTCTATCAGGTTTTTCCTAACGAGGGCAGTTAAGCCGCCGTGATTCTACTCTGCTGTCTTCACCAAACTATATTAACACAGGATCAGGAAGCCAAGATGGCTCAAGGTGCTATTTATAGCTTTCTCTATCAAACCTTTGAAGTGTTGAAGTAGCTGCGCGCTCTGTGGGTTGAACAGGATCTTGACCTTTTTGCTATTTCGACCTTTTTTAACAGTTTTGACCCACTTGTTTTTACTTTAGCATGATTTTATTCAGACCATTGCAAGAAATGTGCTTTTTAAACTGTAAATAAAGATTTGGGAGGATGCAGATAATCATGTTGAAGCTTCAGAACAGCTAACGGATCGACTTTAATATCTGTTTTTAAAACAGTGTAGGTTTGTCAGCATGTAGAAGCTACAAAGGCTTTCACAGAACATTAATCATATGGTATCAGAACTGAAATATCTCATTAAAACGTCCCGAAACCTCTTGGAAAAGTGACCATCAGCGCCTCTGATGTTCTGTAAAGTCCAGTTCAATAATCTGCTACATGCTGTGACTGTGTGAATGTGACGTGCAGGGATCGGGGGACCGGTGTGAACTCTGGCTGCCACATCTGTGCTACTGTGAAATATGAATTAAAGGTGCAACGAATTTTGTCTTCGTTCAGCAAAGGAGAGAAACTTGAACTCAGAAGGCGTCCGGTTATATTTTGCTGACAATAACCAACCGTTCAGGGTGAAACTGTTTCGACGACGAGCCCAAAAACTCTGTGAAATGAGACGAAACATTTTCATCGCAAACTCGTGTAAATAGTTGAATTTTTAAATGATTTAAAAGATTTAAATGTGTTATTGATGCGTCTAAATTATGTGTTGGTGCACCAAAATGAAAAAAAAAAGTTAGACGCACCAGTGGAACCAGTGTAAAGAGAGTCTGGAGCCCCTTAAATCTGGGTGGGGAAACCCTTATTACCACCACGGAGATCTCCTTGAGGAGGCGCTTCAGACAGGAGGTGACCTTTAACCCCTTAAAGTGAAACCTTTGTGTGACCAACACATCAGACTGTGGTTGTTACTGAGCAGCTTCCAGGCATTAACATCTGAATGTGATCAGTCGGGAGCACAATTAAATGAGAAAATACTCAAAATCGCAACATGACGAAGTAAAATGTCCAAATCGCAAGAACTGCAATTAATCAATAAAGGTGCAAAACAGTGTTTGTTTGTCTAGCATCATCACGGTTTCACTAGTTTTTTTCAAAGACAATGAAAATTGTGATAATTGTGAATTATATCGTAATCGCAATATCCGCCAAAAATAAACGCGATGTCACTGTTTGACCTCGACGTGCAGCCGTAGTGCTCGAGCTGCTCTGGAAAAAAGAAAGCGTCTCATTGAATAAATCAAATAAATTCCTTCTTTCTTGACATTTTGTGAGTTTATGTTGATTCTTAGATCATGTCCACACATAGCAAAATGATCTTTTTTCCCTCCGTCTTCCTCGGCATCGTTGCGTCCAAACGGACCCATTGCAAACAGACAGTAGAAGGAGAAACCGAACACAAGAAGAAGAAGACGAAAATGTCTAGCGCAAGCAAACCAGAATCGTTTGCGTGGAGCGATAACGAGGTCGAACTGCTGCTGCGGCTCACGCTCGACTACAAGAAACACGAACACGAGCACGTAGTCCGCCGTCGTTGTTGTTGCTATGAGACGTCGCGGGGTTCAGAGGTCGAAGGCTAGAGGTCGAGGGGTGGGGCGATGACGTCATCGATACGCAAAGTATGCGGATTCTCCACGTGAGAAATCGAGGGCGACGTTTTTGGATTTTTCCACCCTGAGACCAGGTTTCAAAAAAGTGCGTTTACAGGATCCATGTGGACGATCGGACAAAACGATGCAAAACGTGCGTTTACACTAAAGAGCGCCTCTCTCGGACCAGCGCCTCCTGTGGTGAAGAGCGGTATTGCAAGACAAGGCGGTCGCAGGTCGGCATGCTAACAGCTCATCTCTGCAGCACAACAGCTCAAAACTGTTAATTCTTCTCGTTCTGTTTACATTTTTGAACGCTAAAAAAAGTCAAATCTGCACATGTCGCACCTTTAAACGTGGCTCTAAGTGGCCCCAAGCTGACAGAAACAGTCCAACACCAGCAGATCTGCCACACAATCAGCTGCTGGGAGGAGACGACCTGTGTGGTTCTGTCTCCACCAACAGGTATCCCCAAGTGTCCCTGCAGCTCCACCCGCTCCTCCCACTCGGCCCTGTCATCGGTCCAGGAGGAACATCCTCCTCTCTTGCTCCTCTGGCTGACTTTTCACAGTCCGATGCCCCGACAGGACTCAGCAGTCATGGCCGGCAGTCTGACCCACCACGGCTCCCCGAACCCCGGCTACAGCCCCAACAACGCGGTCCCGGTGCCGGTCATCACGCAGACGGACTCCAGGGACAAATGGAGCAAAAAGATGGATTTCCTCCTGTCTGTCGTCGGCTTCGCGGTGGATCTGGGAAATGTTTGGAGGTTTCCGTACATATGTTACCAGAACGGGGGCGGTAAGTGAGGAGAGGGTCTTAAAACCAGCGTTTTATAACTTTAAATTACAGGTGCAACAAAAAAAACACTTTTAAAGACTTCAGATCGATTAAATGTCAGGTTTGGATTCAGAAATTTGGCTCCGGATGATTCAGGCTGGAGCGCATCTGGCGTTCAGAAGCTGTCCATGGTGCTGAAGTGCGCATCTGGAGTCCGCTGGAAAGTTTGAACACGTCTCCTCTCACGGATCGATTTGTCTCCGCTCACGTTTAATCGATATATGTGTGCAATGCAAGAGCGTGAGAAAAAAGTGTTTTATGTCAAAAACTGTCAGATTTTCTGGTTAATATATTTATTTTTAAACATTTCTACACGTATATTTTGTGTTTTGTTCGATAATTTAACATCAGTGAGGAAGGATTTCAACGCAGCAGCCAACTGGGTCTCTAGGCAAGTTTATTTATTAACACTTTTTAACAAGGCAATGCACAAAAGACAGAAAAAATGCATTATGACAAGACTTAAAAGAGAAAAAAAAGACAATTAAAATCAGGATTAAAGGGTTAAAGTTGATTAAAAAAATCATGATTCATGTATTTTTTTATTCAGCTTGCAAGATGTGTTCATGTGCATGATTTGATCAGATAGTGATTTTGTGCATTTTCATTAAAAAGTCCATGTTTTGATTTAGATTTCAGAGTCAGTTTTATTCACACAGCCTGGAATCACCTCAGTGGGCTCAGTGAACAGCTTCCTCCGGCCTCAGGTCCTCCCAGAGAAAGAAAAAAACAAAAACCTTGTAGCAGCTGGAAAAAGAAATCGAGACAGTTTACAGATTTCCTCCATTTCGCATCGTGACCTTCACCTCCCCTCTTGTGTCTCCGTCGCAGGTGCTTTCCTCATTCCCTACATTTTGATGGCCATCTTTGGTGGCGTGCCGCTCTTCTACATGGAGCTGGCGCTGGGGCAGTACCACAGAACCGGAGCCATATCCATATGGAAACACATCTGCCCCATTTTCAAAGGCGAGGCCCTCGCAGATATTCAGATCTAAAAAAACCAAGCTCACAGCTCGTTTTGTTTCACTCTGTTTCTCTTCTCGTTTGCAGGTATAGGCTACGCCATCTGCATCATCGCCCTGTATGTGTCCTTCTACTACAACACCATCATCGCCTGGGCCCTCTTCTACTTCTACTCCTCCTTCTCCACCATCCTGCCGTGGACGAACTGCGACAACGTGTGGAACACCCCCGACTGCACCAACTACTTTGGCATCGACAACGTCACCTGGACGAATTCCTCCAGGTCTCCGGCAGAGGAATTTTACACGTAAGTGCACGTAAGTGTGAGTTACAGAAGCCACATTTATAAATAGCTTTACAGTGATACTCTGCACAAACTCAGAAGGCTGTTAATGTCTGTTTGTTTGTTTGTTATCATCGCAGGAGGAACGTGCTGGAGATCCACAAGGCGTCGGGGCTGAGAAACGTCGGGGGAGTTCGCTGGCAGCTGCTGCTCTGCCTCTTTCTCATTTTCACCATCGTGTACTTCAGCCTCTGGAAGGGCGTGAAGACGTCAGGGAAGGTGACACATTCACAAATAAAAGAGGGTTTGCTGAGATCTCTCTCTCTCTCTCTGTTTCTCTCTCTCTCTGACTGATCTCTTTTCCTTGCACGCCAGGTCGTGTGGGTGACCGCCACCTTGCCCTACATCGTGCTTTTCATCCTCCTCATCCGAGGCGCCACTCTGCCGGGAGCCTGGAGAGGTGTGGTGTTTTACCTGAAACCTCAGTGGGGGAAACTGCTGGAGACCAGCGTGAGTTGTAAAAAAACAAAAAAACTTGTCTAAATAAAATCTTATTTTATAGATTTAGATGCAGGGTTTCGTTACAGTTCACTGATCAGCTCGTGAAAGGTGCGTTGGGTGATCACTTGGAAAGAAATGAAGCAAAAGAAAGAAGAAGAATTTGGGACGAAAAGCTTAAATAGTTGAGTACACGTACAGTACAGATACAGATGTACACACACACACACACACAAAAAAGTAATTCTTCTGTTCTTTGTTTTCTATTTTGCATCCAAGCACAAAAAAAGTCGGATATCAGCAAAACATGAAACGAGTTTAATCGTCCGTGATCTTTTTTTTGCACATGTCTCACAGGCAATCTTCTGTTTTGTCGTGCAAAAATCCAAACTGAATGATAAACTTTGACTAAACTTAAACTCTGCACAACAGACAGCAGAGGAAGCGACCTGCCCGGCGCTGGTGACGTCTGGATCCTCAGTTTAAATATACACCTTCATTCATTTCTCTGCCCCCTTTTTGGCTCCTGACGACCTGCCTGTATTTATCTCCGATCAGCGAACCCTCCTCACCTTCCTCTCCATGTTTGCTAAACCGCGCGTGAGTGCTTCGCTCGGAGGGGGAATATGGATGAAATGAAATGAGATGCATAAATAAGCCACGGAGCAGGATAATAAGATGCATAATTGGTTTAGATTTTCTGCCCATTAACAAAAGGCCCCCCCCCCTCTTCTTCCTGTCTCACTCACCGATATCCAACGCTGCCCTCTTCTTTTTAATGCCGAATGGAAGCTCCTCTTCAGATCTCCCTGCGTACAGCTGTCTGCTGAGCGACTGACACAACAGCTCAGCCGAGGAATCAGAACAAAAACGAGGGAATAAAAATATTTAGATGAATCGAAAGGCATCAACATTGATACAATCTGTGCTGGAAATGCTGTATTTGTTTGCTTTGAAATGCCAACAGCAGGTTAAAGCACCCCTGAGGTGGTAGAAGTGAAAGTCCTGGAGAGTTTGACGTCTGATTTCTGTGTGTCTCTGACTTGTGTGACTCCAGGTGTGGGTGGATGCTGCAGCTCAGATCTTCTTCTCTCTGGGCCCTGGGTTCGGGGTCCTCCTGGCCCTCTCCAGCTACAACCCTTTCACAAATAACTGCTACCGGTAAGAACTGAGTCATTCGTTCAGTCGGGGGCAGCGAGTGTGTTGTGAAGACTACACCGTGGGTAAGAGTGTGTGTGTGTGTGTGTGTGTGTGATGTGATTAGCAGAGCGTGTGTGAGATAATGAATGACACTACATGCTGCTGTTTGGTGTCTCCGAGATCCATTAAAAAAAATATATATATATATCACAAACACGTTTTAAAAACTGGACTGGCAACTCAGTAGAGCGCATACCTCCGCCAAGACCCAAAGACCCGTCCTCCATCTTTGTCTGGTGGAAATCCGGGCTGACAAACAAACACGAGTTGAAACACAACCTTGGTGTCACCCTTCAGTGTGACTTTTTTATTGATTTATCTTATTCTTAACCAGTAAATGTTCTTCTTTATCATATTAGAAAAGTTCAAACATTCAATACGACGCACTCAAAACATTATAATTCTTTGAGATACACTGTAAAATTTAATATTTCCACATTTCCAGACAAACCAAACTGACATTGCTGACTGTTGTGTCACCTCACTTCACGTCTCAGTTGGGGAAACCGGAAGACACAGACCTGAAATACAGATACAGTTGCAGTGTTTTTAGCGGCAATAAAGAATTAAAGATTTAAAAACTTGGTACAAGTGAAGAGGCGAAGGAGAAAAATGAGGCGAACAACCCTAGATCTGTAAAATCATGGATACCACAGCGACGGGCTCAGAAAACGTTCCCCCGTCTTTTTACGTTTCTTTTCTTGTGCACTGATTGAACAGCCAATCAGAGTGGTTTCTCTCTCCAATGGGCTCCAACTAAAAAAAAAAAAAACGTCGACTAGTCCTGATGAGCTGTTATACAAGAAATTACAGTCATTGCAAGTCATTTATGAGAATTTGTGTGAGTTGTTATGATTAATTCTTGTTGGGCCTTCCTGGGAATAGAGGATTTGTATTCCTCATTAGTATCGACACACGACGGTTGGTAGCTGAGAGATAAAAGTCAACGCGGTGACTCCGACAGCTCACTGACTTGCGTTGTGTGTGTTTCTTCCTCGGCAGTGACGCCATAGTGACCAGTTTGGTGAACTGTCTGACCAGCTTCGTGTCGGGCTTCGTCATCTTCACAGTTCTGGGCTACATGGCAGAGATGAGGAAGGTGGAGGTCGAGGATGTAGCCAGAGATAAAGGTCAGAGAACGACTTCTACACTTTAAAAATCATTACAAAAAAAAAGAAAGAATCAAACACTCGCCTTTGTTTCTCTTCATAATCGATATCCTCGTGCTTTCAGGACCAAGTTTACTCTTCATCACGTACCCAGAGGCCATCGCCAACATGATGGGCTCCACCTTCTTCGCGATCATCTTTTTTGTGATGATGATCACGCTGGGACTGGACTCCACGGTACCAACTGTGAAGGACACATTGGAAATATCAGATTAGATTATATCAGATTAGCTCAGACTTTATACTGGACGAGTCTCTCATAATGCTTCAACAATAAAAGAAGAAGCCCTTTTTGCTTGTTTTCCAGCGTTTACTAAGTTATAATACTGTAGATTTTACATTTTACTGTGTGTGTTTCAGTTTGGCGGGCTGGAGGCGATCATCACCGCTGTGCTGGACGAATATCCGGATCAATTATCACACAGACGTGAACTTTTTGTGCTGGGCTTGGTAATTGTCTGCTTCTTGGGCTCGCTCAGCACCCTCACAAATGTAAGTTTTCCTCACTTTGAATTGGAGAATCAGTTCAAACAGTGATCTTCATTCACATTTTGTTTGTAAGATGGAGATACACTATGTTGCCCAAAAGTATTCGCTCACCTGCCGTGACTTGCATTTGAACCACAGCTTCAACTCTTCCGGGAAAGCTTTCCACAAGGTTTAGGAGTGTTTGTGGGAATTTCTGACCATTTTTCCAGATGTGCATTTGTGAGGTGACACACTGATGTTTTACGGGAGGGCCTGGCTCTCAGTCTCCGCTCTAATTCATCCCAAAGGTCTTCTATCAGGCCAGTCAAGTTCATCCACACCAAACTCTCTCATCCATGTCTTTGTGGACCTTGCTTTCATGTCATGTTGGAACAGGAAGGGTCTCATCCCCAAACTGTTGCAGTCAGACAAGTAACGTTCTCCTGGCAACCGCCAAACCCAGACTCGTCCATCAGATTGCCAGATGGAGAAGCGCGATTCGTCACTCCAGAGAATGCGTCTCCGCTGCTCTACAGTGCATCCGACGCTTTGCATTGCACTTGCTGATGTACGGCTTGGATGCAGCTGCTCGGACATGGAAACTCTCTACGTACTGTTCTCGAGCTAATCTGAAGGCCACATGAAGTTTGGAGAAAGTTGGCGACCCCGCTCCGTCATTTTACGTGGCCTACCGCTGAGTCGCTGTCGTTCCCAATCGCTTCCACTTTGTTGTAATACCGCTGACCACTGTGGAATATTTAGGAGCGAGGAAATTTCACGACTGGACAGTCTGCATGCCTAGGTGCTTGCTTTCATACACCTGCGGCCGTGGAAGTGATTGGAACACCCGATTTCAATTATTTGGATGGGTGAGTAAATACTTTTGGCAACATAGAGTAGTTCTGAACCGTCTGTTGCTCTCATGGAGTAAAAAGAGCGATGATGGGTGGTGTTATCAGCCAGTTTGACATGTTTCTAACAGGGTGGTGCCTATGTAGTGAAGCTGCTGGAGGAGTTTGGAGTCGGGTGCTCCATTATAGCTGTGGGTTTCCTCGAGGCCATCGCGGTTTCCTGGTTCTACGGTAAACAAGAGATTATTATCGATTAATAGTGTAAACTGCGTCGGATATATTTTTACTGTAAGCGTCTCGTGTTTAATCTCTTGCTTTCAGGTATCAACAGGTTTAGCAATGATGTTAAGGCCATGCTGGGAAAAGCTCCAGGATTATTCTGGAGGGTGTGCTGGGTTGCCATCAGTCCAGCATTTCTAGCGGTAAGATATGAAATATTCTGACCAACAGGTGGATGTAAATGTCTACATTTCACTTAAGACCAAAAGTCTTAAAGTCTTAAAAAGACCAAAAAAAAGCATCATCGATCCAGAAAACCAGATCCAGAGGTCGACGAGAGGCAGCGGTCACATAACAGACGACCCCTTTTTTCTAAAGCATGCACGCAGCAAAACCATCGTGCAACCGACATTTTCCCTCAGCTGCAATTACAATAATTAATGTGATTATAAAGTAATGTAATTATAATCATGACCAAACAGAAAGAAGCTCTCTGTAACAATTTGCTGCAATCTACATACGTGAATTGTTGCGTGACGTGAACAGTTCGACCTTCACCGTCTCTCTCAGCTGCCTGAACAAACCTGTGGGTGATTTGTTTCAGTTGTGTGATGCTGCTGGACTGTGGATTTCTTTGTAAAGGACTCAAACTAGATTTACCACGACAGTCCAAAGGATTTAACTTTCTGCACGTTTTGTGTGCCTCAGCTCAGTTCCTCTCTCTCCAACGTCCACAAACATAAACTATCGACCGAGGTCCAAAAGGACCATTGTTGGGACTAACAGTTGTAGTCAGTGATGGGCAAGTTGCTTTCAAAATGCAATATATTACATATTGTGTTTAGTTACTTTCAACAAAATGCCCAAATAAACATAATCTTATGAACAAAATGTTGCTAAGCTAGCTATCAAACAGCCCAAACATTCCTGTAATGTTCTCATCAGCTGTTGATGGGACGTCTATTAATGTAACACCCTAGTAGTAATAACGCTTCCCTTAAAGGGTTAAAGTTGAGTTGCATTGTGGGCAATGTAGGCACCAGGTTTTGATCGACTTCAATCATTTGTTTTTAAACTGTCCATAATGAGTCCGAACGTGTTATCGGAGTGCGATGCAGACCAGTGGACTGCTATTCAAAACCTGGCGCCTACATTACCCACAATGCAGTTTAGCCGTTGAGTGACATCAGTGGATTATCAGATTTATTTTATATCACTGTGTTCACACGCAGTAAACAGTCCCTGAGACCTGGTCTCCATAGTTACGGCCTTGATTACCCCTTCACCATTTGACATCCTTGTTTCCTATTTTGCGTCCGTCTCTCAGATCGTCTTCCTGCTGACATTTTGCGGTATTGCACTTCTTACGGCTTCCTTTATATATTCATTTCTCTTCTTTCTATCACCCTTTTTTACCAATGTTACATCTTATGCAGCCACACAAAAGTTACATTAACATATATGGAAAGGTTTTAAATAACGTCTCCCCGCTGTTCTCAGTATATTATAGTGAGCTCCTTCCTGAAGGCGCCACCCCTCACGCTGTTCGACTATAAGTACCCCGACTGGAGCATCATGGTGGGATACATCATCGGCTTCTCGTCCTTCATGTGGATCCCCATCTACATGGTGTACAAGCTGGTGTGGACTCCTGGATCCCTCAAACAGGTCAGCGGATGAAAAAAAAGAGACGGAGAATCAAAAACATCACGCTTCCTTCGACATCTTCTCCTGTAACTCTTCCTCCTTGTTTTCCCCGCAGAGGTTGGCGGTGTGTCTCAGGCCAGAGAGGACCATACCGGACATCCACGCCGACAGCCTCAACATGGCCGCCGTGCCGTAGGAAGAAACGACCTCGCTACCACGTGATAAAATATCCCTTGCTTGTAGATTTTTTTTTGTTTTTTTTAAATTCAAGCCACAGTTTTAAGTTATTTGTAAGCAAACCTGAACGTTATCTGACATCATGACTGTTACCTGATGTTGAACATGTAAACTCGGTAAAAGTTTGGAAAAATGCTGCTAAATTTGTAATTACAAGAGGAGCTGAGAGAGCAATACCTGCATCACCGTCCTCAAGTGTTTGTGCGGTCGAAGGAGTCATATTTACATAATGCTCTGCTTTCCCCTCTCAATCTGCTGTCTTCACATCATACAGACCACATGCCAAGGAAAATTAAAAAACGTTCAGCAGCGTTTCATCGCATGGCGCCGTTTTCTCTGGTTAGGTTTGACATGTTCTGTGGTGCATATCAGCTTATATCAACAGTGGAAACGCTTGGAGCAACAATGAGGTTGACGCCGTTTTTCCCCTCTTGAATTAATAATGGCAGCAGTGTTTTGCATGTAACTTCTTGTAATAATAATAATAATAATAAAAAAAGGCTTTATCAGCAGGCTTTTTATCCATTCAGTGGACAAAAGGCTAATGTTTTTCGCCAACTGTACCTGCTTTACATTTTTAAAAACAACTAAAGAAAACACAAAATGGCTCCGCACAGCTCGTCCGGCGTAATCCAAGACTGGAGATCCCAAAAATGATTTGGTTTTTGATTTTACACCCTTTATAAAGCTGAAAAACGTCACCGCAGCTACTGAGCTAAAAGCGCATCCTGTCAGAAGTGGGTGTTCGATCTTGACCCCGGTCGACGGTGTAAATAAAGCCTTTTAAAATCTTGTCGTAAAGACGTCTTATCAAGCTGTTCAGGAAAAACGCTTCAATGTCGTTTTTCGCCGTGCAGCTCCAGAAATGTTGCCCGATTGTCTAATCAGCACATCAGAGTATAATGACTTCATTTCCGGTTGAACTAAACTGACAGGAAATTAAAGTCCCTTTCTTTCTTTTTTTTTTTTTTTTTGTCGATGCTGTATTTTAATATTTATGGAGTATTTCTGTACTGTAACAAAGTGCTTGTATAGGATTTCATGCCAGCTGCTGAATCTATCTGCTAAAAAAAAAAAAATGCTGTTTTTTTTCCCCCCACAAGTGTTTGTAATGGAGACGAGTGAGACGCCCAGACAAAGACCACATCAGTTCATTGCACGTTTCCAGACAACAG